>JAFEMH010004332.1:0-214974 GCA_022495995.1 Adenophora triphylla var. japonica
TTATTATTATAATTATTATTATTATAGCGGCGGAAATTTCCGTCGTGAATTTAAAATCGGTAGCGGAAATTACCGTCGGTGGGAGTGCCATGTCATCGATCCAGGTGAGCGTACGTATCGTTTAGCGTCGGATTTATCAGCGACGGAATATTCCGCCGCTAAATATTAATTATAGCGTCGGAATTTAATTTCCGCCGCTATAATTAATATTTAGCGGCGGAATATTCCGTCGCTGGTGGAAATTATAAATTCACAGTTTATTTCTCAGAAATCAATTACGCCAAATATTTCCCTCTCTCTCTTCCCGCTATCTCTCATCTCTCTCTGCGAACTGACCTTGAAGACGAAGCGACTGACCTAGAAGAAGAAGCTCACGCCGCCGGCCGTCTCCTCATCGCCATCGCCTCACCGCCGTCGCCTCATCGCCGTCGCCTCACCGTCCGCTCGAGCTCTCACGCCGTCTGGATCCGTCCGCCGCCTCTCCACCGTGTTAATTTCTCTCTCTTGCTCTAATCAAATCAAGGTAAATGTTTCGATTTCTTTCAAATAAGTAGTTCTAATTCGAGGATAGGGTGTTAATTTGTTGTGAATTTTAGTTGGTTTCGATTTCTCACCGTGTTTCTCTCTCTTCTCTGTACTCAACCGTGAATTTTGGGTGTACGTGAGTGTTTACGTGTGTGTATGCGTGTGTTCCATGAAGTTGTAATTTTGGAGCGAAGTGATTGTGTTTGCTTGAGAATGTTTGGAGTTTACTAAGCATTTGTTTGAGATTTGTAGTGTTTGTTGGTGGTGGTTTGTGGTGGTGCTAGGGTGGAGTTATGGTGGAGTTGTGGTGGTAGAAAAGGCTGATCTTGGAGGGTTAGAGAGAGTGTTTGGAGCAGTGTGTGGATCTTTGTTGATAATGGTAGAATGGTAGGTAAAAAATGGTTGTGAATTGGGCGTGTTGTATAGAAATAGGAAAAGCCTCCCCTTTTTTCTCTCTGTAGCCAAGGAGGGAGTAAATGGGCTGATATGTGTTTTTTTTTTGGTCAATATTGGATTTTTAGAATTTCTATTGGGTTGGAGGACAGGACGTGAGGTGGATTGATCTTAGCCTACGATCGGCGGGTTAAAATCATGATCCGCTTGAGTTTTACATGGAGAGACATCATTTGCTTTTGAATGTTGGAAGGCAAATGGGAGTGGTCGGTCCTCTTGCTTTGAGTTTCTCCATCATTGGCGGCTAGGAGAAAATCTGCCTTGAGTGAGCAACTCGGCAAGCTGTTTAACCTAGGTTAATGAGTATAGATTTAATAACTCTTTAACTAGGCTTTTAGTACAAGTTTAGTACAACATGGTAGAACTTGGATTAGTCCAAAGAGGTGTTTGCAAGAGCTTTAAATATTGATCCAAAGTTGCTTAGAAGGCAGTTTCAGCACTTGTATTATTTCAATCTGCAGCCTTGGTCCATGTTTGAGGCATTGGGAACCTAGGCTAAACAACTCGGATTTGAACACTTTTTGATCCTGTATTTAGTAAAACTTTAGTACTATATAATGGAGTTTGAATTGGGCCAAAAGGATATTGATAAGGTCCATAAATAATGTCTCAAAAATGCTTGAGAGGCGGTTATAAAACTTGAACCAAATGTTATAAAACTTGGTTTTTGAACTTGAACCCTAAAGGGAAAGTGTTTAATGTTGTATTGTGATGGCGTAGGGCTACTTATATATTATTGTACCCCTACGTGATGACCTATTTAGGGTTATTTGCTCTATAGTGCCTAATATATTGCACCTCTACGTGGGGTACCTCTATATAGTTATTGATTCATATAGGGAGTGAAATAATTGTATACTTGTTTATTTTGTTGAGTAAGAGTATAAATACCATATGATTGGATTATTGTACTCCTATATTGTTAAGTATATGTCATGCTATTGTGAAGGCTTGGCGGGTACTGAGTTTAGTATTAAGTTGCAAGTGTGTAAACATAGCAACTTAGTATGGAATTGGTTCCTCTATGATTATAAAGCTGGTACAATATTCGTACTAGGTAAGGGAGTCTTAAATGACCTAAACTGATAAAGGTAAGGGCTTTATGATATGCTTTTTATAAAAATATACTCGGTACACGGTACACAAACCAAACTCATATTTGTATACCGTGTACCAACCAAGAATGCATAAAATGTGCTTTGAGAACCATAACTGAGAATAAAGAGTATCTATGAAAATCACAAAAAATAATTGATAAAGAGCTAAAGAAAAAACGAATAATGCGTAATCTAAATGGTGGTAATAATTAATTTAAAAACGTAATATTCAGTTACAAACAAATAAGTTAGAAAACTGTGGATGAAATAATTTAGGAACATCTAGTTCTAGATCTCATTTTGGGGCGATTGACGGCATCGCGGACGGTGATTATGTCGCCTACGTTTGAGCGCCTGAAATCAATCCTGGCACCCTAGATGCACCTTATATGAAACAAATTAGGATACAGTTTATGTATCCTAGTTTGTTACATATTTAGTAATATTAACGAATAGAAGAAAACATATGCCACTATAAAGAAAACGATAAATAACCGTACTCATAATCAAATATGTAAGATGTTATATTTAATAAAAATTAAAATAAAAATATACATATATGTATATATATAAATATCATTTTTGCACAAGCGTTGGGTCAAGATTGAAACTTTGATTAATTATTATAATAATAAATCTACTTTCAAAGTTTCAATCTTTGGGCCAAATGCTTGTGCAAACTTGATATTTTCCACCCCACTACTATCACGTACAACCACTACCATGGGGTTATCTTTGAGTGGAAAATCTCAAGTTTTTGCACAAGCGTTAGGTCGAATTGAAACTTTGATTAATTATTATAATAATAAATCTACTTTCAAAGTTTCAATCTTTGGGCCAAATGCTTTGTGCAAACTTGATATTTTCCACCCTACTTACTATCACGTACAACCACTACCACGGGGTTATCTTTGGAGTGGAAAATCTCAAGTCTTTTGCACAAGCATTAGGTCCAAAGATTGAAACTTTGAAAGTAGATTTAGCAATTAATCAAAAAACAAGAAAATCCCCAACTTCAGTTTGTAGAAGATACAAAAACTGCAGTTGGGGATTTTCTTGTTTTTTGATTAATTATAATAGTAAATCTACTTTTAAAGTTTCAATCTGTGGGCCAAATGCTTGTGCAATAGACTTGATATTTTCCCCTTGGTGTAACATGTTATATTTAGTAAATATAACATGTTACATATTTAGTAAACATAACATGTTACATATGCAACAATTAGATAAGTTACTAAATATCTAATTTTCAAGTCTTTTAAAGTCAAAGGGGGAGGAAGGGGGTAAATGTATCAATAATGTAACATATTCAACCGCACACTACCTTAGTATGGTGTGGCTGAGTCGAGGACTGTGGCATTTCCTCGAGACAGACGATCAGTTACGGAGCAACTATCTGAATTCTTGGGATTATCAGCAGACTGGGTATCGGGCATTGTCGTTGACGATAGATTCATAGACTTGACTCATATAGCCAGACCGAGTTGGACTGCCCCTGACCATTGTTTGATCCATCCACTTCCTTAGATATATTCATGTTGCTCATTCTGCCCGCGCACTACTTCGCGGCTACATCGGAGTGTGTCCACCTACGCGTGTTAGAGATCATCAGGCAGCTGAGAGGTGATCGAGGAGTTGACATCCGCATATTCAATCTGGTCGAGGAGCGATGGACATCATTCACCGTTGTTGCTAGCGGAGACATACCACGGCATTGATAGATTAGCCGGAGGATCGAGTACATGGGTTCAGGCAGCCCTAGATTACTATCATTGTGGCTGTATGAGAGATTTCGCTTGATCTCGCCACTGCCGAGGGGCGAGACGGCATTACCTTGGGTGACTGGACAGCGCAGGATATTGAGGGATGCCGCTACTGAGAGTTGGCATAGGAGGTTGGCCTTGGCCCGATATGAGACCGCAAACCTGAACTATTGGATTCCGGCATGGGGATTGCAGACTATGAGAGATATTCAGGACGGGTCAGTTATTGTCCGACTTCCGGGACTACATGTATCATCCTTTTGCATTCCATCTCTAGTGAGCAGACAGTACGGATACCCGCAGCAGACCATTCGGACTTTGAGAGAGCAGTTGACGACTAATACAATGCCGATGATTATGACTGAGCCTCAGACTACACATTTCTTTGGCAGAGCATTTCTAGAGGGCTTTCTTCCGATACGACCACTACTCCGTCATACTAGAGGTAGCACATTTCTGACCACCGAGTATCTGACATGGTACGAGGAGCAGCAAGGTCCTGTACAGCTGATGATAGAGGCTCGACGCCGAGAGTGTTTTGGGGCAGACTATTCTTCCAGTCTGTACATTAAAGAGGCATGGAGGCCAAGAGCAACCCTGATGAAATCACTCGCGACATTGCAGCAGATTATGAGAGACGGGAGATTCGGAGAGCTGCTTTGAGAAATGATCCCGAAGTGATAGCTCGCAGGGAGGCCTTGAGGCAGGAAAGAGCAGTACTGAGAGCTACCAGACTGATATATCCACCAGCTCACACGATACCTGAGCCAGGACGAGGTTCGACTGACTTTTTCAACATACCTAGACCAAAGACCTCCCGGGGACCGAGGCGGAGGAAGAGTAGAGATTCGAGTTCGGGAGCGGGAACGAGTTCCTAGACACTTTAAGAAGACCTGTTAATATATTGTTAAATATGAGTTAGAAGCTTTATATTTATTTTAAGAAGATCTGTGTTGCTTTTAAGTTTGTAATTCAAATTTAGGGAATGATAATACGTTAATTACTTCTAAACTGTTAATATATTATGAAATCCAATAATTATTAACATCCCGATTTTGTTTCATCCGTCGATTAAATTGAGTGTACGTATAATATATGGATTGCAATGCAGGAGTGATGTCTGTTAACGATGATCGTAGTTGGATGTATAAGCGGAAGTTGCCGAATCAACGCGGTATCAATCCTGAGTTTTATAGAGGGTTGAAGGGGTTTGTTGAATTTGCTCAATTAAATAAAACCGGTCACATGGATAAGGATGGTAAGATTAGGTGTCCATGCGACAAGTGTTGTAATGTCAAGTATCTAAGCTTGATCGAGACTCAGAAACATCTTTTGCGTAACGGGTTTGAAGTTGGGTACAAACGGTGGACCCGTCATGGTGAGCTGAGATTGCGCACAAATGTTGCGAATAATCCCCCCGAACCCGAACCTATTATTCAGGATAATGAAGAACCACCTTTGAATATGGAAGATATGGTTAGGGATGCAGCCGGTCCTTCCTTCGATTGGTCGAGAACCAACAGAAGAACCAACCCCTGCAGCCCAAGAAATTTATTGATGCTATGGACTGCAAAAGAGAAGGTCTATCCAGGTTGCCGAGATCGGTGTGTCTGGAGGTCGTGGCCGAGCTCCTTAACATAAAGGCTGATTTGCAATATTAGCTGGCCCGCTTATAATCGTATCATGAAAGCAACTTAAGCGGATGTTGCCGAAAAGAGAATAAGATGGTTACAAACTTTTTATGAGACAAAGAAGTTGGTTGGGCAGATTGGGCTATGTTATGAAAAGATTGATGCGTGTAAGAATGGTTTGCATGCTATTCTACAAGGAAGATTCACAGAAGACAGAGTGTTCAATCTGCGGACAAAGTAGATATAAGCCAAATCGGAGGAGGAGTTCAAAACACAAGAAAAACATACCACATAAGCAGTTGCGTTACATGCCGTTGATTCCAAGACTGCAACGCCTCTACGCGTCTAAATCTACTGCAGAGGCAATGCGTTGGCATAAGGAAAGTTTGCGTGAAGAGGGTGTGTTGATTCATCCCAGTGATGGGGAGGCATGGAAACACTTTGATGAGACTTATCTTGACTTTGCGTCTGAAGCAAGAAATATACGGTTATGCATCTGCTCTGATGGTTTCAATCCGTTTGGTCCTGGGGCAAAATCTTACTCTTGTTGGCCGGTTATAGCCACTGTCTACAATCTTCCGCCCTGGTTGTGTATGAGTGATCCCTACATGTTCTTGTCGTTATTCATCCCTGGCCCAAACAGCCCTGGGAGGAACATTGACGTCTATCTCCGACCTTTGATGGACGAATTGAAGCAGCTTTGGGAGGATGGGGTCGAAACGTGGGATGCTTTCAAGCGAGAGAATTTCAGCATGAAGGCTGCGTTGATGTGGACAGTTAATGACTTCCCTGCATATGGGATGTTATCGGGTTGGAGCACCCATGGGAAGTTGGCCTGTCCGTATTGTATGAGTGACACAAAGTCTTTCACGCTCAAGCACTCACGGAAAACCATGTTGGTTCGATTGCCATAGACAATTTCTTCCGGAGGACCACCCATTCAGGACCTTAAGAATGCATTTAAAAAGAACAAGATTGACCATGATGAGGCCCCGATTCGTTTAAGTGGTGACACGGTCTATGAGGAGGTATCTAGATTGCCCGATCCTCGGTGGGGGAAAAAGTTTTCGAAGACCAAAATACAAGGGTTTGGGACTACCCATAACTGGATCAAGAGGAGTATATTTTGGGAGCTGCCATACTGGAAAACAAATCTCATTCGACATAACCTTGACGTGATGCACATTGAGAAGAATGTATTCGATAATGTTTTTAACACGTTGATGGATTTCAAGAGAACAACTAAAGACAACGAAAAGCTCGAAAGGACCTTAAGGAAATATGTAGGCGGCGGCCTTAGACTTGGTATACGACGTCAATGGTAAACCGGTTAGACCGATGGCTCAATACGTGCTTACAAAGGAAAAGAGGCTCCTCACTCCCGAAATGGCTCAAGGAGTTAAGGCTTCCAGATGGTTACGCGTCTAACATTGGTAACTGTGTCAATGTAGAGGAGGGGAAAGTGCAGGGTTTGAAGAGTCACGATTGCCACGTTTTCTTTGGATAGGCTACTTCCGATTGCTCTCGGGGTCTCTTGCCCGACAATATCCTGGTGGCGTTAACAGAGTTAAGTGAGTTTTTCCGAGCGTTAACATCGACCACACTGCGTGTTGATCACATGAAAAAGCTTGAGGAGAGCATCGTAGTGACTTTGTGCAAACTTGAGAAGATATTTCCTCCTTCATTCTTTGATTCTATGGAGCATTTACCGGTCCACTTGGCATACGAAGCTAGAGTCGGTGGTCCAGTTCAATACGGATGGATGTATCCATTTGAGAGGTAATTGAATTTATTCTATTTCTAAATAATTTGAGCGTTAACAATATACCTTCTTTAACATTATTTATGTTTTAATCTACGAATGACTTTTAGGTATCTAGGCCAATTGAAAAGGAAGATGAGCAATAGGGCCATGGTCGAGGCCTCAATTTCAGAGGCTGTTATTATAGATGAGATTGTTGCCTTTGTCGGAACATATTTTCCTCCTGATGTTGATACGAGATTGACTAGGGTTGGCCGCAATTACGATGGTGGTTTTCCGTCTAAGGGAAACATCTCTGTATTTTCATCCCCTGGTCGGTTCCTCGGCAAACGGGTTGGTACGCGTACGTTAACCGCTAAAGAGTTTGCCGCGGTCGAAACGTATGTTCTTCTTAACTGCGACGAGGTTGGGGAATATATCAAGTAAGTCATTGATGTTATGTTTACGCCTCGTCGATTAAATTATGCATGTTTAATTACCTGCATATGAAATGCCTTGTTTAACCCTATTGCAGAATGTTTGAAGATTTAGCTCAGGATTTATCTCCGAACTCATCGCAACTAGGACGGAAGAGAATTTCCAAACTGGCTAAGGAAATATGTAAATATTTCGTTTCATTCAAATTTATTCTATACACTTCTTTAAACATTCAATCTTAAAATTGTATTAAATTGGTTACAATATTGTCTTATAGATAGTTGAACATCCGGGTGATGCCAAAGCTGCGAGGTTAAGACATTTAGCATCATCTCCGTACTTGAACGTTCATTTATACAACGGTTATTTCGTGAATGGCTATGTGTTTCATACCAAAGCTTACGGGGCTCTAAATTGACGTGGAATAGCGGTGTGAAGCTTATAGGGAATGATTATTATGGCGTCTGAAAGAAGTAGTCGAGGTGGAGTATTTGGGTAGAAACAAAGTGTTGTCTTGTTCAATTGTGATTGGCGGGATGCTTTGTGCGAGGTGTTAAGAAGCACGCCATATTTGACCTCGTCGATGTAAAGGACTCGTCCAGACATAATGGCGACGACGTCTTCATCTTAGCATCTCAAGCACAACAGGTATACATGACTCCCTACCCTCGTCCGCGACCCGACTGGATTGTGGGCTGTTTGGATGACCAAGGCTAGGAGCATGATTGACAACCTACCCTCGTCGACAACTACAGAAGTCGTCATTAGAAGCACCCTATCAAGAGGATGAAATGCCGGTGCCACCTAACGTTTCATCGCCTAATCATCCATTAGATGATGTCACTCATATTCCTCAAAATGTTGATTGAACCCGAGGAGGATATCTTACCGGTGAATTTGCCAACTCCCCGCCTCGTTCGGGTCATCTCGCGCACATTGATATTGATGAATCGAGAGGAAGAGGAATAGGAAGAGGAAGAGGAAGAGGAAGAGGAAGAGGAACCAGAGTTTGATTCATCATAGTCCGAAGACGAAGATGAAGAACTCGAGTTTTGTAGTAATTCAGAGTCCAGTGATGATGATGGGGACGAAGATTAATAATAGTTTAAAGTTTAAAATTGTATTGTGAATGCTTTAGATTATTAGAACTTTAAAGTTTTATATGTATTGTGAATGCTTTAGATTATTAGAACTTTAAAGTTTCATATGTATTGTGAATGCTTTAGATTATTTTTAATATCCGTCGTTTTATATATATTGTGAATGCTTTAGATTATTAGAACTTTAAAGTTTTATATGTATTGTGAATGCTTTATATTATTAATAGTTTAAAGTTTTATATGTATTGTGAATGCTTTAGATTATTAGAACTTTAAAGTTTTAGATGTATTGTGAATATATTGTTTCCTATTGTTAAAGTTGTATATTTTAATATTTTTACTGTAGTACAGATGAGTTCTAGTAGAAAGGGCGGTAAGAGGACCAAGCCCATTTACACTTTGATTCTTGGGACGCAACCGTCCCGGTCCGGTAGCGATGGTGTTGACCCCTCACTCGCAGTACTAGCTCCACCTCTGGGGCCGGTACTCGGACTACTACCGTAGATTACGAGGGGAGGATATATGTCCGGATCTCGGCACTTTATGACCGATAAGTAACTCTTCATTAATTTGATATAAGTTGGTTCCTTTTTGCTTTATATATAATTCATTATTTAAGTTAAAATGTTATTGTATAAATATACTTGGCAGGTGGGTAGGTGGATACCCCACCACCGGCACTAAGATCGGGCAATACCGGCGGTCTCGGAAAATGACCGATTTTTGGCCCAATCGGAAAAAATTGCCACAGAGGCGTAAGGAGGATGCGTGGGATGAGTTTAGGGTAATGTGTTAATGGTTTTTATTTAAAACTTAAATGTTAGTTTGTTATTAAAATGTTATAATTAATAATGATTATACTCTTTTAGTTTTGTAATGTTATCATTATATGTTGTAGGCTAAATATTATTGGGATCCGGACATCGGCGAGGCGACGGCTAGATATGTTTTCTTTGAGCTTGAGCTCACAAGTCGTTTAAGGATTTTATTTGTAAATACTTTTATCTATCCTTAATTAGTTTAATTAACAATGATTATACTCTTTTAATTTTATAATGTCATCATTATATGTTTACAAGATATTCATATTTTTTATAGGTACCACGAAGAGAAATTATTATACTTTGCTCGGCTCGCGGCGGGCAAACAGCCCTTGTGTCCTACTTTTATGACCGTTGAGGTGTTTGCTCAATTTTGCGAATATTGGGGGTCGCTGCGGCGAAGGCCTTATCCGAACAGAGCCAAGGCCAATAGAGCGGGCTCCTGGGGTCGGCGGCGTTGCATACCGGGGGGACGCTCACGGTCGCCGAGCATCACGACCGCATGGTATGTATGTTAATTTAAATGTAGTAGTGTATGGATGCTTTTAAATAGGTTTATGTACGTATGTTAGCTGGGAGCCAATGTTGATGCTATGAAATCCATAGTTTTAGTGTAAATGTAGTGTATGCATGCTTTTAAATCAGTTTAAATGTTGCATTTATATATACAATTTCAAAGTAATAATCTCGCTTATTTTATTTATAGGAAAGGGAGTATGGTCCGAATATCACTTTTGTGGATGTTTACGCTAGCACCCATATTCGGAATTCTACGGCACGCCCAGATCAACCTCCGCGATGGGTTGACGATCGATCCGCTACCGCCTTTGTAAGTAAACTACCATTAAATGACTTGATTTTGAATATGTAAATTTATTTATGTACCTTACATTGTGTATATGATTATAATTGTTTGTTTTATTTTTCAGCCGCATATCAAGCCGCCGTTGTTCCGATGGAACGCCTCCCGGCGAGCCCGTCCCCTTCGTGCTCGATGTTTGGCAGGAGGTCACCTCTCGGGGACATCCAAGGAGAGGAGCCCGAGTGTTAGGGATGGGGATTACGGGCGGCAATGCCCGTCGACGTGGACCGGCCGTCGGAGAAATGTTGACCGGCCCATGTTTCATGATCCGAGGGTCGACACTCGGGAGGCTGCGTTGGAGGAGGAGAGACGCGACGGGCAAAGCTTGCGGATGCTTTGGCGATTCGAGACGCAGATGCAGGAGGAGAACGATCGACGCCATGCAAGACTCGAGAGACAATTGGCGCTGTTGATGGCTCGTCTCGGCCCGGACTCCCGGTGATAATTCCCGGCGTCCCCCAGGTTGATTGCGGACTTTTTTAGACATTGTTGTATTAATTTATACTTGTTTGTAAACATTTGAGACATTTGGTACCCGCGGGAGCCCCTCCCCGCCTCTCCCCTTCCCCGCTCCACCCCTCTCCCCCTCCCCGCTCCACCCCTCTCCCCCTCCCCCCCCTTCCCCCTTCCCCCTCTCCCCCTATCCCCCCTATCCCCCTCCCCCTCTCCCCTCCCGAATTGGTACGGTGGTATTTAGTTTTTGTTTGGTACTGGGTATTTGAATTTTAGTTTTTATAGTTTTAGTTTTAGAAATTGAAATGTTATATCGGGTACAAAAAATTTTGGTTTTTTGATATTTTAAAATATTTTTTTAATTTATTTTCAGAATCGGCGACGGAATTTTCCGTCGAAATTAATCTTGAAAGAAAAATTAATTAAATAAATTAATTTCAAGTGGAAATTTCCGTCATTTGTAATAAAAATTAATTTAATTAAATTAATTTCAATGACGGAATTTCCGACGCTATAATCATTTAATTTTTATTTAATTTTTGATTTCGGCGGCGAGAAAATTCCGTCATTGTAATAAAATTTAAATTAAAATTAAATAATTTCGGCTTGACGGTATTTTCCGCCGGTGAAATAATTTAATTTTAATTTAAATTTTATTACAATGACGGAATTTTCCGCCGCTAAATTAATTTAATTAAATTAATTTTTATTACAAATACGGAAATTTCCGCCTGAAATGAATATTTAATTAAATTAAATTAATATAGCGGCGGATATTTCCGTCAGCTGTAACCATTAATTCACCGGCGGAATTAAATTCCGTCGGTAAAAAGAAAAAATAGCGGCGGAAATTGACCCGCGGAGAACGCTGCTGCGAGGCAGGTAGCGTCGGACCACCGACGGAATTTTTCCGTCGCTGATTATTTTTAGCGACGGAATTTTAATTTTAGCGACGGAAATTTCCGTCGCTAAACGACCTTTTTCTGGTAGTGGGCATGATCCTTGATTCGGGTCATATTGACATTTCTGAGCTGCCGGAGCGGTTCATGGTTGATGATGAGAGTGACGTCTCTTGGGATGTATTTGCCTTGTGCGTGATGGCGACGCTTTTTCTGGTCAGCTCCTTGGCATTTGTGATGGCGCTTTGCTAGATGTGGTAGGGCAATCTGCCGGAAGAGCCGGAGAGGATATTGTCCCGTTGGTCGCCGAGGAGACTCTTCATGGTATCGATCATCCGGCGACCGGGATCGGTTCATGAGAGGGGAAGCCCCGCTTTGCTCACCTTGTGGCTGCGAGAGAGACTTCGAGGCCATGCCGAGGCTCCGACGTCGTTTAGCCCGTGGTCATTTGCTCAGCGACCTCTTGTGTTGGATATGGATCGGTCCGCACAGGAGAGATGGATGGCACGGCTTAGTACGCATCAGATCCGGTGGGTTCCGCATTGGAGGATTGAGACCGGGAGGATCTTGCGGGAAGGGTCCTACGTTGTCGAGTTCCGGGTTTGTCTTGGTCCTCCTTCTATATTCCGTCGCTTGTTTCCCGGCAGTTTGGGATGGCAGGAGCCTTTGTTGGGTGGGATGACCTTGCTACTGCGGAGGTAGTTCCTCTTTGTATGGCGGCTTCAGTGCCTTCTTGTATTTTACGAGGGTATGGAAGTATTCCGCTTTCCCTCCTGTGGTACTCCTTAGACGTCGGGAGAGCGTCGTGTTGACGACTCGGTACCTGGCCTGGTATGAGCAGCGTGTTGGGCGATCCCAAGTGGTCTTGGAGAGCGGCGTGTAGCGATTACTGGGACCCGGTTGCCGTAGTAGCTATTGCCTTAGGAGTTCCGAAGCACAGTCGACCCTTTGGATGTGACAGAGACACTTTGTTTGACTACGAGACTAGAGTTGACCGGCCGACGGGAGAGGTCCTCTTTTGCAGACTCGCAGGGAGGAGATCTGAGCCGAAGCACGGGCGAATGAAGCCCTGAGAGCTGTTGGATTGTTTGACTCTACGGGGAGGACCCCTGATCTCGGACTGAGAGACGCAGAGTTGGCTCACGTGGAGCGAAAGAAGACTCGCCGGGGACGAGGGAAGAAAGGGAAGAATGGCGAGGGGACAAGCGCAGATGGCGCGGAATGACCTCCTAGGTATCCATTCATTGCATTGCAAACACATTATTAGTTAAATGTATTAAGCTGTCTTTTAGCATGTTGTGAACTTGAGAGTAGACCGTGCTTGAACTCATCAAGAAATGTTGTAACCGTTAGTGATTTGTGATTTACTTTTAAAGCTTTGTCGAGACGCAAGATCTCTTGTTTGCCTTTGCCTTTGTTGTGCACTTTGTCGGCGTCCGTCCTTGGACTTTCTACGTGCATTTGCGGGCCCGAAGCGATGCAGGCCACGACGGCGATCCCCTTTCTTGAGGCTTTGTGCTTGGGCGAGAGGTTGAATGCTCCCCTTGACAAGTCGTTTTGACGGTCTTTTTCGTAGCTTCCTTTCCTCTTGTTGGTGTCGGGCTCTTGACCACTTTTTTGCGGCTTACTTGAGCTTCTTTTGTTTTTTTTTTTTGTGAGCCCTTGCTCGAGCTCTCTCTTTTTTTTTATTATTTTTTTTTGTGAGCCCTTGCTCGAGCTCTCTTTTTTTTTTTTCGAAGCGCGTGAGGGCGAAGACAAGCCCCTGGCTTGGAAGCAGACATGAGTCATTCGTTTGATGCTGAGTGACCCTCGGATGTCCTTTGATGTTGCCGCCGTCGTTTGACTTGGTCAAGGTGACTGTTGGGGCGTGTTCTTGAAAAGTGCGTAGCTTGATGGAGGTCTTGATTGACATTCAAACTTTTGACTTTTTGTGTATTTTTAGACCGGACCAATTAAGGTTGCCTACGTTCCCCCGGACTAGAGGGCTCAGGTCTGCGTAGTTCGACACTACATGGAGTGCCAAGAGATGCACAGCTGTTCTTCTTTAGGCGAAGTATCTGCGAAGTTTGCTTCCGTTGACTGGATTCATGAAGGGATTGCCGTCTAGGTCTGTCAGCTTCATGGCGCCTCCGGAGAAGATCTTTTGAACCACGAAAGGGCCGATCCATGTGGGTTCCCATTTTCCCAGTGGGTTGGTTCGAGTGGGAGGCTTTTCTTTGAGTACAAGGTCGCCTTCCCTGATGTCTCGGGATTTGACTTTCTTGTCGAAAGCTCTAGCCATCCTGCTTTGATAGGCTCGGACGTATTCCATGGCCTTTAGTCGTCGCTCGTCTAGCAGAGCCAATTCGTCGTGTCGGCTTCGGAGCCATTTGACTTCGTTGATGTCATTTTCCAGCAGCACTCGGAGTGAGGGAATTTCCGGCTCGATGGGAAGGACTGCTTCCATCCCGTATGTCGGGGCAAATGGGGTTTCTCCGTGGCATTCGACTGATGTGCGGTAGCCCCAAAGTGCAAGGTGCGGCTTCTCGGGCCAATCTCGTCCTCGGGTGGTCATTTTCGGATGATCCGTTCGAGGGTTTTGTTTGCTGCTTCCACGGCGCCGTTCGTTTGTGGCCGGTAGGGAGAAGATTTGTGGCGTGTGATCTTGAATTCAGCCGGCGATGCAGTCGAATTCCCCTTCGAAGTGTGAACCATTGTCTGATATGACCTCATTTGGGATGCCGTATCGGCAGATGATGTTTTCCTTGAGGAAATGCGCGACCTTCTTGGAGGTGAGTACCTTGTAGGACTTGGCTTCGACCCATTTGGTGAAGTAGTCGATGGCTACTAAGATGAACTACGTGGCCGTTCTTTTGCTGGCGGAGCGATTTTCCCGATGACGTCAATTCCCCAAGTGGCAAAGGGCCAAGGTGTAGTCATGCAGTAGAGATCGTGGGGTGGTAGATGATTGAGGTTGGAGAACCGTTGGCACTTGTCGCAGCTTCGGACAAAGTGGATGCAATCTGCCTCCATGGAGATCCAGTAGTAGCCCATCCTGAGAATGATTTGCATCAGGGCTCTGGCGTTCATGTGGGGACCGCAAGCCCCATTGTGGACTTCGTTCATGAACTTGCTTGCTTCTTCTTGGCTGATGCAGCGTAGGAGTGGCCCGTGGTAGCGTTTCTTGTATAGCATGTCCCCGAGGATGACGAAGTGAGAGGCGAGGCGTTTTAGGGCCATGACGCTCTTGGTTTTGACCCCTTCTGTGTGTGGGTCTCCCTTGTTCATGAAGGTGGTTTCCCCGTTCTTGAGGTATTGGAAGATCTGGTTATACCATGGCTCATTGACGGGCTTAGGTTCTGGTTCGATCTCACAACAGTAGGCAGGAATTTCCTTTCGTCCGACTTTGAAGGGTTTGATTGCTTTTCCTTCAGGGATTTCCACAAGGGAAGCCAAGGTGGCTAAGGCATCTGCAAACCTGTTTCGGTCTCTTGGCAAGTAGTGGAAGGTGACTTCCTCGAATTGTGTGATGAGGTCCTCCATGCAGGCATGGTATTTTTGCAAGCCTGGGTCTATGGTTTTCCACTTGTTGGAGACTTGGTTGATGATCAAGGCTGAGTCCCCATAAACTTCGAGTTTCTGGACATTCCTCTCGAGTGCGGCTTGTAGTCCGGCAGCGCAGGCTTCATATTCGGCGGCATTGTTGGTTACCTCGAAATTGAGCTTTATAGCAATTGGGGTGTGCTCGTCTTTGGGATCTACCAAGAGCATACCGATGCCGTTTCCCTTTTTGTTGGCTGCTCCGTCGAAGAACAGTTGCCATCGATTTTCGCCTTCGATTGCGAAGATTCCCTCGTCTGGAAATTGTGGTTCGGGGCCTCGAGCCTCGTCGGTTGGGAAATCAGCCAGTTGTTCAGCCATGGCCCGTCCCTTGATTGACTTTTGGTTTACGTACTTGATGTCAAATTCCGCTAGGAAGAAAGACCATTTGGCGAGCCTCATTGACAGAGATGGTTTGTCGAAGAGGTACTTGACTGGGTCCATTTTGGAAACCAAGTGTACCGTGTGCGGCTGCATGTAGTGCCGTAGTTTCCCAACAACCCATACCAGAGCTGCGCAGGTTTTCTCGAGGGCCGAGTAATTGAGTTCGCTGCCTTGAAACTTTCGGCGACGAAGTAGATGGCGTTTCGACCCGTGACTCCTTCTTTTCCTGACAGAGCATGGCTCCAACTGCGGTGTCGGTCACAGTTAGGTATAGCAACAGTGGCTTTTCCTCGTGGGGAGGACAGAGAATCGGAGGACTCACAAGGTATGCTTTTATTTTTTCAAAGGCATCTTGACATTCTGAGTTCCATTCGATGTCGGCGTTCTTCTTCATCAGTTTGAAGATTGGCTCGCACATAGAGGTCAATTGGGTGACGAGCGGGCGATATATTGCGGGCGGCCCATGAAGCTTTTCACCTCTGTCCGAGTTTGCGGTGGTCTCATTTCGATGATAGCTTTGATCTTTTGAGGATCCACCTCGATGCCTCTCTCGGTGACCATGTATCCCAAAACCTTGCCTCAGCTAACCCCAAATGTGCATTTGGCGGGGTTAAGCCTCATTGAGTGTTTTCGGAGGCGATTGAAGAATTTTCTCAGTGCGTGAGGTGTTGTCCATCTGATCCCTTTGAGTGAACGATCATGTCATCGACGTACACTTCGATCTCTTTGTGGATCATATCGTGGAAGAGGGCGGTTGCCGCCCGTTGGTAAATAGCCCGGCGTTCTTTAGTCCGAACGGCATTGCGTGTAGCGGTAGGTTCCCCAGGGGGTTGTGAAAGCTGTTTTTTCTTGGTCTTCTTCGGCCATCTTGATTTGATTGTAGCCGGCAAAACCGTCCACGAAGGACTTGACTTCGAAATTGGCTGTAGTGTCTACCAACATGTCGATGTTGGGTAGTGGAAAATCGTCCTTGGGACTTGCTTTGTTGAGATCTCGGAAGTCCACGCAACAGCGTACTTTTCCATTGGCCTTGGTGACCGTGACGATATTGGAGAGCCATGTGGGGTACTCGATCACCCTGATGAAGCCGACGCGGAGCATTTTTTCGATCTCCTCTTTGACTTGTAAAGACCATTCTGGCTTGATTCGGCGTAGCTTTTGCTTGATGGGCTTAGCCTCGGGATTCAAGGGGATCCGGTGCTCTACAATGTTAGGATCTAATCCAGGGCATGTCTCGGTAAGACCAAGCGAACACGTCCACGAACTCTTTGAGCGGTGCGGTCAATGCGTCTTGCTGTGCCGGTGAAGAAACTTCCGATTTGCGTCTCTTTTGGCTCTTGGCGGTTCCCAAATTCACTTTGGTTAAAACCTCCTCGCGACTTGGGCCCGGTTTTCTCTCGTTTGACAACATGCTTAAAGATGTGCTTAATGTATTGTTCGTTTAATGTGTCTGCTTCTTTATCAAGTGAATCGTTATTAACTGTTTGTGTGTTAGTTAATTTATCAGTTGTTAAAGATGCAATGAGAGGATACTCGGAAAGATCGAAGCATTCATTAAGAGCATACGGGAATACATTATTGGCAATGAGTTCGTAATCTTCTGGCGTGAGGCCATCAGATGACTCGAGAGACTCAAATTCAAAGATAATGGACTCAGGATGAGTTTTGACACTGGACTCTAGGACTCGAGGGGTCAGACCAAGTTGTTCGATCATGTCCTTTTTGCTGGCAGTGGGTCCGGAGAAGGTGGCCCAGTTATTGAGTGGCAATGAGCTTGATAGGAGATGGGGCTTGAAGGGCTTTATGTCACCGTTCCCGATCATTGCTATCACAGAGTTATCAGAAACAAAATCGATTAGATCTGGCATCTCGATTTCTTCTTTGAAGAGCAGGTGGAGCAGTGGCTCGTCCCAAGCATCGTCTGCGGAGTCTTTTGCTTTTGTCTTGGGCATTGCTAGCTCGAATGCAGACTCGTCCCGCTTGTTGAGGGCAGGGGTGTTGACAGAGAGTTTTTCGAGTTCTTCTGCCAAAGAGGGGGTTTTCCCGAACCAAAATTCATTGTGAATAGTGGTGGTTGTGGATCCCGGCAGGGGCGGTGTGTCGAGGAATGCTCTTCGGACAGGATTTGGCTTGAGGCCTCTGAATCTTGCCAGGTTCTGCTGGAGCTTGTCCATGGTTGTCGGCCAGCTTTGTTTGGCACTGATCAGCTCTGTTCCCTTTTCTGGATCTTCTTCCAAGTTGCCGGCCTTCTTTGTGAAGTACTTGGTCATGTCGAAGCTGTAAGGACGAAGATCGGAGATGGCGTGCAAGCCTCTTTTGTTATCTGTGGAGTGTTTTCGTGCAGCTCGCTTGTCCTCCGCAATGTGTTCGGGAGTAGGAGAGTATCCCAGGCCGTGCAGGGTATTCTGTTCTTTGATATTGATGATCTGTTGAGTGCCCTGATGGCGTTTTCCCAAACCGAGCCCCGGGATGTAGTTCATGTGCTTCATCATTTTCATCGGGGGAGGGATCTTGTCCCAAATCAAAGGCAGGTCTATGTGGCACACTTGGGCCTTTGGGCTTTCGATGGTGAACCCTGTTAGCATCATGCCATCATCGTCGGGTTTGATTTCTAAGACCGGGACGCCGTTTGTTTCGGTCCTTTCGTTGACTATGCTATCACCGTAGATGATGGTAAGATCTGTTCCTTAGACGAACTTTACGCACTGATGAAGAGTGGATGCCACCCCATTGATCTGGTGTAGCCAAGGGCGTCCCAAAATGGCAGTGAATGTGATTGGGATGTCGATGACTTGGAAATCCGTCGGGACCATTTGTTTTCCAAACCACAGGTTCAAGGTGGCTATTCCCAAGACTGGGCGGGATGTTGAGTCGTATGCCTTGATTGCCTGAGTCGAGGGCTTTAGATCAGTTGCTTTGATCCCTAGCAAATCCATCATTTTGGCTGGAAGGACGTTCATGGATGATCCTCCGTCTACCAACACCCGAGGGAGACGGCGCTCGTCCAATTGAACTGTTATGTAGAGAGGCTCGTTGTGGTCAGCCCCAAATTTCGGAAGATCAAGCTACTGTGAAGGTGATGATATTCTGTGTAATTGACGTTGCCAATCATCTGAACTGCTTCATCAGGTGTCACTGTGATGGGAACCATGGTCTGGGCCAGGCTTTCTTCCAACTTGAGCTTGTGCGGGTAAGATGAAGTGAGTAAGGACCAGAGTGAGATGTTAGCCTGAGTGCGCTTGAGCTGTGTCAAGACAGGATCTTCAACCTTTGGGTCCAAGGTTTCAGCTTCTTTGGCGTAGGGCCCCTTTTCAATTCGTGGCTCAGGTATGGCTGGCCTTTTGTCTGTCCGTGGAGGATTCACTGGAATTTGACCGGAACGTGTCAGAACATTCACCTCTGGACTTATGGTTTTGCTTGTCTCTCCCGTTTCTGTAGTGGGAGGAGCCTGATTGGCGTAAGGCCAGACTGCGCATTTCAATTCGTTCACTGTCATGGCTTTTACTGAAGCATCAATAGTGGCTTTGAGATCTTCCCAAGACAGGGGTTGGATTATCTGGACCTTCGGGCCTTCGGTGGCGGTGCGAAGCTCGTCCCAGCTGATCATGGAGCAGACATTGCCGTGGCCTTGTGCAGAACTAGGCTGGGGAGATTTGCTGGAGTAGATGACGTAGTAGTCAAACTTTCCTGAGGGTTCTCCAAGGGTTCCGACTGTGGGATCACCAGATTCATACCTCTTTTTCAGTTTTTGTTGAGAAGATAGCTTCTTCTTTCGTCGAGGACGGCCCTCGTTCATTGCATCCTGGAATTCCATTTCCAGACAAGCACTTCCTGTCGCGCAGACGTCCCACCAGATGTGTTCGTTGTTCGGCGGTGGTACCGGGACCTCAGGAGGCTGGATGGGCAGGCTTTCCTCTGGAAGGTCTTGTGGTCTTACGTCATAACTGCATGGCTCGTACGAGGGTAACAGGTTGACTTCTGGGAGACAATGAGAGACGTTAGAGGCTGTAGGAGCAGTCATGGCTTGGGAAGCCCCAGGTAGTTGGGTGGCTAAGGTTCCGAAGTGGTGCATGGCACCTTCGATCCAGGCTTGTTGCTCACCTTGACGTTTCTCAATAGCCATGAGGACCTGCCAAACTTCTTCCAGTGTTGGGAAATTTCTTGGGGGTAAGGTCCCGTTCTCATCGTTGTTATCCACTGATTTGGCCATGGGGAGTTGACGGACTGTCCTGGTACAGAGCTGGGAAGGAGGTAGGACCTTGCTATTTTGACACTGGGAGACGGGTTCCTGGGTACTCTCTACCACTCTCTGTTAGGCTGGAGGGTGATGGGCAAGGTTTAGACACGGGAATGGCCTAACGGGATAAAAGGGGGAAAGCTCACGTGGCATGCGGTTTCCGTTTCTTTTATTTTTGATTTTTTTGTTGTTTTAATTTACTTAAAACATGTTTTCTCAGAATCCTAGGTAGGTTGGAAAAGATTGCTCTTCTTTTTCGCAACTATGCTAGATCCTGGGTCAGTGGAGACCATCTGTGCGGCTATAAGCCCCTCGTTTTGCACCTGTATTTCGACATCCCAGGGTGGACGGCCCCAGGCGAGGGTCCTATAGTGCAAGCGGTTTCCACCGGCCTAAAAGAAAAATCGAACCTAAGGACCGAGCCTGTCATGTTCGTTTTGATGCGTTAGCCATGTGAATAGTGAACCAAGCCGGCCACTGAGTCAAGATCAGGTCAAGAGTTCGGCATGACCTCTCTTTACCTTGCTTGCGCAAGGGATCTGTGACGTTAGGCGTTGGCTGGGTCATATCGTCATGGCTGACGTATCAAAGGCGTGATGACATGGTGTCATGCGAGCATGGATGTATATCCGGACGGAACATCGTGCAGGTGTAGCTTCGGAAATCAAGATCAGGTCAAGATTTTAGCATGACCTTTCATCGCTTTGCTTGCGCAAGGGATCTTGAGTTCCGAGCCTTGACTCAGAAAATGGCCGGCATGGTATATGTATCCAGGCTGTATGACACGGACTGGGTAAAAACCAACCGAGTCTGGACAGAGTGTGACTCAAGACTCAAACGTGCAGGGTTGACGCTTGGCTAGGATGGGATGTTTGGAATGATCCCGTGCGCGTCCAAGAGGCCTAGGAAGACCTAACGGACTGCAACTGAGACCACTCCGGGTTGAGGGTTGTAGTGTGCAGTGTATCCGAGGCAGCAGTGCGCGTAGCGTGCGGTGTAACCGAGGCAGCAGTGTGAGTAGTGTGCGGTGTAACCGAGGCAGCAGTGCGCGTAGTGTGCGGTCTCTAAAATTCTTTTTCTGAGTAAAACAGAAGTTTTTGAAGAATTTTAAATGTATGCACAGATGTATATTGATGCATTTTTTTTTGTATTTTTATTTTTTTTAAAAATAAAAACGAAGCACGTGCACACACACACAACAGTTAAAGGAAGGGGTAAAATGAAAGTTTGACCCTCATCATCGTTTTAAAAATCTTTTGTTTTGTTTAAAAGTTTTTAAAACAAAAATGTCCCCAGCGGAGTCGCCAACTGAAATAGCCCGGATCCGAGAAAGGCTTCGCAGCCCCGGCATCTGGCATCTTTCGCGTTGGAGCGGTTTAGTCTCGCCGTTTGTTTTCGCATTTGTAGAGTCGCCACGCCGTTTTTATTAAGCCCAAAACATTGAAAAAGGGCATCAGTTTAAAGATAATTTTAAACTGTTTTTGTGTGATGAGATTTTGAGTTCGGAGGTCAGATGACTCCCGGGAAGAGAATATTAGAATATTAGAGCTCACCCGAGTAGCCTCGTAAAACGAGTCTTTCGGATACCCCTAATATCCTTTAAATGTTGTGTGTGTGTGTACTTTTTAAAAATGCATGCTGTATCGGATGTCTACATTGTATGCTATGTATGGAAATGTATTGAAATAGTGTAGGAAGGAAGCCTTGCCAATGTTGGTTCGCGTCTGTCTTCCGCTGGGGAATAGTGTTTGAGGTCGGAGTAGCGTTCCGGTACGGATCGGGATTGCTTCGGGAGATGCTGGTTGTCTGCGGACAGAGTTTCGGCGTGAGTTGAGGTGGCAGGCTGCGTTCGGGCAGAGGTTCGGCGTGCGTGGGGATCGTTGGGATCACTCGGGCAGAGGTTCGGCGTGCGTTGTGGTGGCAGGAGTCACTCGGGCAGAGTTTCGGCGTGGTTTGGGATCGTCGGTTTGACTCGGAAAGAGCCGGGACACCGTGGAAAGACCAGGCAAGGCCTCGGAGTACCACGAGGGCCTCGAGTACCTCGAGAGTGCCTCGGGGCAGCGCGGGAGCGTCTCGGGAGCGCTCGGGGAGGCTTCGGAGCACCACAAGGGAGCTCGAAAGGCCTCGGAAGGATCCGAAAGGGGCCGGGATTGCCTCGAAAGGACTTAGAGGGGAAGCCAGAAGGCCTAGGGAGGAAGAGAGAAGTGGGAGGTGTGTGAAAATGAGGAGGGGGAGCCCTCTATTTATAGTGCCAGATTAGGTGCGAAAGAGGTCCGTACGGACCTCCTGGTAATCCGGTTTTTGGTTTTCCTCGATTTGAGGGAATCTGTGATGATGGAGGAATATTTGCAATTATGGTGTCCCCTGAGCAATAAGGTCCGTACGGACCATCTTGCATGCAAAGAGGTCCGTACGGACCAACTCTGCAGGGGAGTAATCATTTTCCCCGGGATTTGAGGGAATATTGTGGACTTTAAGGAGATTCAGTAATTATGACAACAAAGAGGTCCGTACGGACCAATATTGCTTTCCCAATTTCCTGAAAATTCCCGAAAGGTCCTTTTGTCCCTTTTTATCCCAGAAAGGCTCCTCCCTTGGTTTGGTTGGGGGTTTAGAGAGGGTTTTGAGTGAGAGGGGTCGTCGAGACTGTGTTGATGAGTCTGCGGTGTTTCCCGTGTGTTTGAAAGGGTGTGATCCAGATTGGGGTACTTACACATGGTACGGGCCAGGCTTTCCTCTAGCTTGAGCTTGTGAGGATAAGAGGAGGTGAGCAGAGACCAAAGGGAAATGTTCGCCTGAGTCTGCTTGAGCTGAGTGAGGATCGGGTCCTCTTTCAGGGAACTTGTGTCTTCGGGCAGACTGGGTTGCAGTTCTGGCTCCGCAGGCTTTTTAGTGGCCTTGGGTGGTAATGCATGGATTTGACCCGATCGGGTTAGAACGCTGACATCAGGTTTGGTCCCCTCTGAACAGGCCGCTCTGAGTTGAGCCATAGTTAGAGGAGGATTCCTCGTAGCATAGGGCCATATGTCTTCCCTCAACTCATTGACTGTGGATGTATTCCCTGAAGCTTCGGCAGCTTGACGGATTACGTCCCGGGATGCGCTTAGAGTGCCTCTGCGGGGAGGTAGCCTACGGTTTTAGCCTTGTTGTTCGAATGTCGGATTGCCTGACAGTGGTCGTCGGGCCTGAAGCTTGTGCATTGCGACCCTCCGAGGGAGGTTGGAGAGTTCTAGGTTCAGGCGAACAGTCTCCTTGATCTCTTCACGGTATACCGCGGTCCTTTCCTTCTTGCTGAGCATACTCAAGGCATTATGGAGTTGGGTCTGGCGATACTCATGGTTTGCTAAACTTCCTCCACTTTTGGCCCAGATTAACTTTCTTGCAGCAGAGCCTGCGTCGAGAGTTAATGACTGCATTTCTTCCCATGTGAGAATAGCCAGTGCTTCTTTGAACTGCGTGCGGCAGTCTAGATAAACTTCCACCGGGGAGAGCTTTCTTTTCTGCTTTATCTGAGTAGCGGGTATGTCGGAAGGTGAGTACACGACTTCCCGAACATCTGCCCATGTAACTGGTGGCTGACCCAGTCGATCGTCTCTGTAAACGAATGCCGTAGACTGTGGAATCTCCCTGAGTAGTTGCTCGAGACGAATTTCCATCCTCCTCTTATTTTTAAATAGACCTTCCTCCCTGAGTTGGCCTTTCAATTTGAGTGTGGAAATGATCCGTTTCCATCCTCCCAGGACCCTTGGGAGTCCGGTTTTGTTGACTTTATGCCCGGCTTGGAAAAGAATAGTTTCATCGTCTTTGTCATTGCTTTCACAGAGAACTTGCTTTCCTCGGGGAGGCAAGCGCTGGGATTCGTTCTGCTGTGTCGTTCCATCTCCTAGGTCATCGGGACCGTTGACCACCCTCGTGTGGCAGAGGGGGTTGGATGAGAATAGACGGTAGTCGAGAAAGTTGCCATGAGCAAAACCCGAGGTCGAGCGGGTCTAGAGTGGCCTCTAGCTTTACTGCAGAAGGCACGTGACACTTTAAGGGCTCGGTCCCTGTCGGTCTTTTGAGCTTGGTTTTCGTCCCAGACGGCTTTCTTGAGCGGCTAGTTCCATGAGGGCTTTCCTTGCGAGAGGCTGAGCAGTCTCACGTAGGTGCGCGCCGATCGCTAGTGTCTAGAAGCTGTGATCACATCCAAATCGCCGAATGGCGGGAACACTTGGATTACGTTAACGAAGGAAGTCGGGCCAGGACATTCCATGCGGCCTTCCTTGATCTCGATTACCAAGAAGTTTGCCCAATTTTGCTTGATTGAACCCACGGGGTGTTGAACTGCGATGTTGACGGTCTCGTGATCACGCTCGATCGCCGAGTCTATCGAGCTAGCGGTCTGCGCGGGATGCGACTCAGGGCCGTGACGGCGGGAGTAGAATCGGCTGGAGCATGTTGATCTTTGAGGTGGTCATTTCCAATGTCGGCGGCTCTGTCTTGCGGGAAGACCTTCATAGATGTTTTCGAAGTGGCCGCTGGAAGCGTTCCCGAGGTTGATCGATTCGTGACGGGGTGAGGAGCTTGGTCTCCTTGTTGCCCTTGGCCTTGGCGGCGCTTGAGGGTATAAGCTTGAGCGACGGCACGGGCCGGTTGCCGCTGGGGCTAGTACTCGGAAGTAGTGATGAGCTACGAGCTCGGTTGGCAGGCCTCGTTTACCATGAGAAGCGATCGTCGAAGGTGACTTTGGCATTGCGAGAATCGACGATGAGGACCGGATCCTTGGTATCATCGGGATATCTGGAATAGATGATGTTGGACGAAGTTATCGTCGATCACTTGATCGAGAGGATTCTTCATTGTGTCAACCGGTAACTTCCAATTGTCGGATAGGCACATGCTTGGACGTTGAGCTTAACAATTTCCATGGTATTGGAGCCTTGGTCGTAGGTGACACGATCGGAAGGAGTGCCGTCCTCAAGCTGAGCATGTGAATGCGAGGTACGCCGCGGAGTGCACGCATCCTCGACTCCGGAGAGTCTGATTCGTCGTCATCGACGGCTCGATCCCAAACGTAGGGACGTATTGCGTCGGGTGCGTTCTTTGGGGCTGCTAGGAAAACATCATGCCCTTCATTGGAGAAGAGGGGTGCAGCGGGTAATTCCTCGTGGAGAACGTCCCATATGACTTCCATGCATTCAATAAGAGAATGACGATGCTTGTTGACCTTTATCACGAAGATCTCTTCGCTGGCGGGAGCCGAGAGAGTTGGTTTGAAGAATGCGTGACGAATCTCGAGGTGGAGACGGGGGGTTTGCGTACTGCATCGTAGCGTGCTCGGTGTTTCTTTCCAATTTGCCTCCCGAATGTTGGAAACGACAGGTTGAACTTGATGTATTGGGCTTGCCAGGAGTGCACTTTTGCTCGAGTACGTTTACATAGTTGGCATCTCCAGGACTACGAGGGATTACGATGAGATTTGCCCGGTAGTCCACTTGGTTGATTCGACGGAGAGTAACCCCGGTGCACGAGTGCGGGCACGCTTGGCTATTGTCTCGGCTTCGTTTCCTATGAGGAAAGCTGTCCTCGAATGACTTCAAGATCTCCTGCGGTTAATGAACTTAACGCAGCGATGGAGAGTGGAGGCTATGGCTTTCATGTGATGCGGCCAAGGGCATCCCAAGAGGGCTGTGAACTCGGATGGAATGTCCATCACGTGGAATTTCTTTGGCACCATTTGGGTCTCGAACCGAGTTCGAGTCACCGTCCCGAGGATGGGGACGAGGCGTCTTTGTCGCCATAGGCCACGATAGTTCGGGTTGACGGAATCAGGTGGCTTTCGTTGATGCGGAGGGCTCGCATCATGCTGAGAGGAAGAACATTAACGGCTGACCCGTTATCTACCAATACTCCGGGGAGTGATATGGTGTTGAGCTTGAGAGTGATGTACAGAGCTTCATTGTGCCCCGAGGCATCTCTCGGTAAGTCTTCGTCACAGAACGTGATCATACTGCCATACAGTCGGGAATCGTAGATCTCATCTCTATTCGTAGAAGGAGAGTCATCCAGCCACCCGTTTCCTGTCTTTCTTTTGCGAGGTAAAGCCTTTGCAGGAACCTCGGGATTGCGTTGAGGCTGCTTGTGGCGGTTGCCGCCCTTGGTTAGCACGTTGATCGAGTGCGAGTGCCAAGGCGACTTTGATCTTCCTTTCTTTGGTCCAGAGCTCGGAAGCTGGACAAATTGAATCTTAGGCGATCTCGTGGGGGTTTTGTCTCGGCGCGGTGAGGTTACCAAGGTCGAGGTATTCTGGACCCACAGGGCTGAACTACGGTTTCGGCGGGACTTTTCGGCTTTTCCACCCTTATGCGCTCTAAAGCTGCATGGCTGGAGGAAGGAGGGCGGCTAGAGTAGAGTACGTAGTAGTCGAACCTCCGGATGGCTCTCAGAGTGTACCCACCTTTGGTGTCTCCGGCTTCGTATCTTTCTCTCGAGTATCTGTGAGAGGACTTCTTCTTACATGTTTTCTCGGAGGATTGCTCAGGACCATCTCTTGGGACTCGTACTCCCGGGCGGGCGGAAGCGATCACAAACATCGTAGGCGATGTGGACATTAGATGAGGACCCGGCGGGAAGAATCGGAGGAAGCGCTCTGCGACAATCTTCTTGGGCACCCGCTCAATGGAATTCACCTTGTTATTGTTCGGAAAGGGGTTTCCGGCGTATTGGGCCCACGGGGACGCTCTAATTTGCCTTCTTCTATCAAGTTCTGGATTTCGTATCGTAACCCTAAACAGTTGTCTGTGGTATGGCCGTGATACTGATGGAAGGCACGGTATTTGTTCTTGTCCACATTGGCTACGGGATTCTTGGGTTTGTAATTTGCAACGGGTTTAAGGAGACCTTCCTTGATTAACCCTTCCAACATCTTGCTTAGCGGCATGTCCAACTTGTCGAAGTGTACGGCAAGTTTGCTTTGAAGTGGAGTTGTTGCTTTGTGGGGCCCGGGTTTTACATTGCCCATTGCTTTGTCCACGATGGATATAGTTGACGAGACGTATCTTTCCCTTTCTTGGGGCCGGTGCGGGATTGAATGCAAGCTGGCGAGAGGTATACGTATGGGCGTGCGGTAGCCAACTTTTCCTTGAGATCCTTCTCGGGCGTGAGCCGGCATTGACCATGGCCGGAGATGCGGGAAGAAATGATGACTGATGAGAGTTTTGATGGACGGTCTTAAGCAGGACTTGAAGATCCGCATCTGTTCCTCTTTGGAGAGTGGCTCCATTATCTCGGAGAGTTTCCAACTCCACCTCTTGTAGAATTCCCCGACGCTTTCGTCCGCTTTCTGCTCAGTGGTGATTAAGTCCTCGCGACTTGTTTCCCACTCTAAGTTGGATCGGTACCGTTCCGGGAAGATGTTACTAATCGATCCCAGGTGTGGCGATCCGCGAGCTTGACCCTTAGAAACCATCGTAGCCGAACTTTTGAGCGTATGCTTTGGAAGTGGTCGGCCATTTCTTTGGAGGGTTGCTCCTTTTGCTCTCATGCAGAGAACGTAGGTGTCGACGTGCGTTTGAGGACATTCGGTTCCGTCGAATCGGTCCATCTCGGCATTACGAACTTAGCGAGGAGAGGCGTGACCATTCCCGGATCCGTGGATTTGAGCGTTTCTGCTTTGAGCTGCTCATGGTGGCTTTTAGGTCTTTCATACATTCGACCATCCGAGGCTAAGGTTGGGTCCGGTGGTGGACGGTGAGGCTCGGCGCCGGGTGCTACCACGTGAGCGGTAGTGATTGGAGGTGGAAGGCTTGATATATGTGGATATATGGGGGCCTTTTACGGCTGTATCGGGGTTTGTCCCGGTGTTTTGGGATTCGTGTATAGGCAATGGGACGAACCGGGAGGGTATTGAAGGATATTGGCATCTGAGATGGTCAGTGATGCGTGGTGGTATTGAGTGATAGGAGTAGCACTTGGGTGGCCAAATATGACGGGGTTGCCACTGGGAGGTGGCAACGTGAAGCCTAGGTCATTTGTTTCCTTGATTCGAAGTCATCCCAGAAGTAAGTTGGCGGGGAGGAACTGATTGAAGGTTTGGTGAAGTGGTTTCGGGAATCGTCATCCTCGACCGGGACAAAAGTATCGTCGGCCAGGGGATAGGCTTGCTATACCACGCTCATTCGAAGGCTGTACCACGAAATTCTGGCGATCTTCTTTACGCCTCTTGTGAACCTCACAAGCCGGATGGCTTCTTCCAATGTCATATCATTGCCGGTGGTGGGGTCCTTCCCGTCACGATTTCTCGGTGAACTAGACATGTCGGAAGTGCACGAGGAAGGCGAGGGAACCGAAGAAGCTGCAGCAGCTGCCGTTCTTGTGATTCGCGGCGGCGGCAGAATCTGAACCACTTTCTGCTCGTTGCAGGGAACGAAAGGAAGGGTTTAGGCTTCGGAAAAGGGTATTTGGCTCAAGGTTTCGGGCTTGTCCAATGTGCAATTACCGATTAATGTTTACTTAAAGCGAGTTTTCTCAGAGTCCTAATCGGTTGGAAAAGAGCGAGTCTTCTTTTTCGCAACTAATCCTAGAGCTCTAATCAGTGGATCTCATCACTACGCTTATAAGCCCCTCGTTTCCATTGTAGATCATCTTTCTCGAGACGAACTATCCCGAGCGAGGTCTTATAAGGCAAGCGAGTTCCACCGACAAAGGAAAAAGTGAACTTAAGGCTAGCTGATCACGCAAACTTTCAACGTATGTGACGTACGGGCCACAGTCAAAGTCAACATCCTTAAGTTAAGGTGGGGGATCGTGCCAAAATTTCGGCATGACCTCTCCTGACTCGCTTGCGCGAGGGACCTTAGCTTTTAGCGTTGGCCAAGTTGTGGCTGACACGGTGGATACGGTGAGGTTTGGTGACACGGCGTCACATTGAACCTTCGGGTATATTTTTCGGCAGAGCTCCGCGTCAAAATCAAGGCTGAAAAGCTCAAGACTTCGGGTCGGGAACGACCTTCGGTCTCAACCTCTCGAGCTTGACTCGGAGCGGGGCCCGGCGTAAAAAAAACATACACTTAGGCTTTATGACACGAGCTAAGCCAAAAACCAACCGGGGTCTTGGACAAAGTGTGACACAAAGAGTGCATGGCTTACACGGGCTAGGATGGGATGTTTGGGACGACCCCGTGCGCCCCCGAAAGGTGTCTGGCAGACCAATCGGGGTGCAACTGATAGGGCCATCCCGGGTTAGGGGTTGTAGTGTGCAGTGTACCGAGGCAGCAAGTGCACGTGAAGTGCGGTGTTCCGAGGCAGCAAGTGCGCGTAGTGTGCGGTCACTAAAATTCTTTTTCTGAGTAAAAACAGAGATTTTCCAGAATGTGTCTTAAAGCATTATGATGCGCAGTTCAAAAGACAGCATGAAAATCAAACATGAATGGGGATGCACAAACATGGTATGATTTTGGAAAATGTCAATTTAATGCCTTTGAAAAAACCGTTCGAGGTTTAAAGTAACACACGCACACGAAAACGAGGAAGGGTAAACGAAAGTTTGACCCACGGAAGGCTTTTTAGAAAACAATGGAAGTTTTGAAAAAAGTGTCTTGTCCCCAGCGGAGTCGCCAACTGAAATTACCCGGGATTTCGCGCGGGCGGCGCGAAACGCGGTTGTCTTTCGCGGAGGGTTGGTGTCTGAAACCTCGCTTCATGGGAAGGAAAAAAATGAGGAGTCGCCACGCGGTTTTTGTATTTTGAGCCCAAACGTTGAGAAACGGCTTTTGTGAAAATAGTGTTATTTTTATTGGTAGCAAAAACTTAGGAAAAGGCTTTGAAAACGGGGGTCATTTTTATTGGTAGCAAAAACAAGTAAAAAGCTATTTAGTACCAGAGATTGTTAGGTTCGGAGGTCACGTTACGTTTCGGGAAGAGTATATTGAGATCACCCGAAACGCCTCGTATGACGAGTCTTTCTACCTTTCTCGAAATCGTGTGTGTGTGTGTGTTTTTTGAAAAGGGGGCTTGAATGACAAGCTTAATCTTGGTTTGAATGTCAAACGTTGATTAGGTGACTTTTTGAAAAAGCGATCGTTTGAATGACAAACGTCGATTTTGAGACGAAAATGAGCTTTTGCGTGGCAAACGTCGATTTGAGTTTGAAATGAGCGTTTGCGTGGCAAACGTCGATTTTGAGCTTTTTGAAAAGGAGTTCGAATGACGAACTCCGGTTTTGAACCGGGCGATTCATTGTTAACGATTTTTACGGGAAAAATACGTATTAAATGATTTTGAATGTCAAATAACGGCTTTTAGTTTGAAAGATGAGCGTTCGGAGGCCAAACGTCATTTCGCGCGTTTTGAAAGAGAGTTCGAAGGACGAACTCCGGTTTTGAACCGGGCATTACATTGTTAACGATTTTTACGGGAAAAATACGTATTAAATGACATGCAATCAACGAATCGGGTTGCGACTCGGACTTTGAAAGGTAAATACTATCACGATCCAAACGGGTCGGACTTTGTAAATGACAGTATTTAAAGCAGTATCAACGGAATCAAACGATCCGGAATCGTAAATGATGATCGACGAGCCAAACGGCTCGGAGTTGTAAATGACGATCAACGAGCCAAAACGGCTCGGAATTGTAAATGACAGAAAGTAAATGACGATCAACGGATCGATCGATCCGGAATGGTAAATGACAGAAAAAAGTAAACGGAACGGGGTCGGAACGCCGTTTTAACCCGTGATTACTTCTCTTACGGAAAGAGAAGAGGATCGAGGGGCTAAAACGTATCGGACCCCATTAGACGGAGGCGTCTACATTTCAGTAACGGTGTTCGAAACGGTTATAGCGACTGGCGCGTAAACCGAGACGAAACGAGAGATTAGAGAGAGGGAGTTATACCTATGGCTAGGGTCGACTCCTTTGGCTCGGAAGGTGTGTACGGGACACGGAAAGAGGTTTGAAACGGTGTTTCGTAGTGGTGAGGGACGTATTTGATCGAAATACGGAGGTTTCACGCGAATCGAGGCAAAATGGGAGCTCGGGAGGGGTGAAACTGGCTTGTGCCGTATGAGAGGTGAGTTTTTTGGGGTAATTTTGTTGTTATGAAATGGCTTTGACAGCCCTCCTATTTATAGGTGAAAAATGCAGTAAGAGTCCGGCCGGACTTAGACATTTTCCAGGGGTTTTTGGTATTTTGGAATTTTGAGGGGCTTGCTTTGGCAATTTCAGAAAATGTGCACAGGAGTCCGTAGGACTTTGTTGTATACCAGGGGTATTTTAGTCTTTTCCCTTTGATTTCTGATTGAATGGTGATGTGTGGGCTGTAGCATGGCTGCCACGTGTCCCATGACTCACCAAATGCGTGGGAGTTCGTTCCCCGATCCCGGTTTTGTCCGTTTTTTAAAATAACAGTCCAGAAAATGTCCGAAACGCCCCCGAAAAGTGTTGGAAAGTGCGTTTTTCAGGGAAAGCCATACTTTTACGTGAGATGACACGTGTTAAGTACGCTTCGACGTCGGGATGCACGGGGCAGTCCCGGGACGTCTCATTGGCATGGCAACGGGGAGTTTAACGAGTTCCGGTTAACCTGGAGCGGGCCAGTTAACGGATTTCGGTTAACTTTCTGACGGATTTTGACGATCCGGATTTGGGTACTTACAGTAGCTGTCCTTTGGGCATGCTAAATTTAGATCAGTGAAGTCGACACACATCATCCACTTCCCATTGGCTTTCTTAACTATCACCACGTTTGCCAGCTAAGTAGTGTAGGACGCCTCATTGATTATATCTGCACTAAGAAGTTTGTTTACCTCCTGCTTGATGGCTACTTCTTTGTCACGAGCAAAAATCCTTAGCTTTTGGCTTTTGAATTTCATTGTGGGGTTGACCTCAAGGGATGCATTGCAACCTCTTCTTTGACTCCCCTCATGTCCTCTACCCTCCAGGCAAAAACATCTGTACTTTCTTTCAATAGGTCGACTAAGTCCACCTTTTCTTCTGGTGACAACTGTCTCCCTATTTTGATTTTCTGCTTGGGGTAAGATGGGTTAGCCTCTATATCCTCCAACTCATCTACTGGTCCAGCTTTGGGTCGTCTCTAAACTGTAGAGTCTCAATGATGATCTCTCTGACCTTTTTTCTTTCCTTAGCCTTCAAGTGTGGAGTTTCTACCTCGATCATATCATCTAGCTCAGCAACTATTTCCCCGTTGGAGGCCCTGAGTTTTCGTTGACTTGGAGGCATAGGTCGACAATGATGATCTGGTCGACCAAAACTGTATCTGTCGTGACCCAAGTGTTTTCAGAGAGACGTGTCGGCTCAGTCATGACGTGTTCATGTGAGGGATAGGTCGCCTCTTCTATACCCTTAAATGTAGATAGTCTTTAGATAGTGGTGACAGATTTGGAAAACTTCCAACTCGCCTCTGGAATGTCAATTTCCAACTCCCCCTTCTTCTTGGAGCGGAGCACGTGATCCAGTTATTCCCTATATGTGCTTAGAACGCACCCAACTCCCAGCACGGTGGGTAACTTGACCCTTTGATTAGGGATGGAGGGTACCATTCCTAGTGCAGGTATACCAAATATAGTATGGTAATCACTTATTACATCAATTACTATAAATGTTACCTTAGATGTAGTTCTCAAGGGATGATGTCCAATGTCCACCTCGAGCTCTATCTGACCTTTTGCTTTGACCCTATGGTTGGTGAAGCTCTCTAGTCAACCTAAGAAGGTGACAATCAGACATCTGTCAAACCCATGTCTAGGAAGGTTTCGTAATATAGATTTTCCTTGCAGGCCCCCGTATTGACCAACATCCTACTGGAGGTACAATCATTAATGAGCCCTGGAATCATCAATATCTGTTTTCTCACAGCCATGCTGGCCGCTAGTGTAGGGATAGAAACTGATCACCTCATCTTGTACACAGCTTCTGGGAGGTACATATGGGACTTTACTCAGCTGGAAAATCTTGTGTTTGAGCGTTGTGTTGCTTGTTTCTTCAGCAATTACCCCAAAGTCAGTCTTGGCTGCCTTGGTTCTGGCACACCCCTTGTAGGTCGATCTCCTCCTTCAGGACGACCTCCTTTCAAAAACCTATCCAACCTTCCTTCGTTTACCCACTTCTGGATGATTCTTTTCAAGCTCATACATTCCTCCGTGGTGTGCCCGGTGTCCTTGTGGTACTCGCAGTACCTACAATTATCCCTTCTAAACTTGTTTTGAGTATTCATTGGGGCATGAGGGCCTAGGTCGACTGTATTTATGATTTCTATAGACTAACCGTAAGGGGAGTTAAGCTTTCAGAGATCCTTTCAGTCGCCCTAGTTATATTCTTTCCCTTGTTGTTGTCATTCTTGTTCTGCCCTCCTTTTGTCGACTCATCAACCTCAGAATGCTTGGAGCCTCTGCCCTTCTTTCTTTCGTTCCTCAGCCACGACCACATAATATGCCCTTTCAAACAATTCCTTCCTTGTGGTCGCCCTTCTAACCTGGAGCTCATAATCCAGCTCGGGAGAGAACACCCCATTCCTGAAACATTTGGTGACCTCCCTATTTGTCAGGTCTTCCTCAATTTGGTCGACCAACTCCTTGAACCTGGTGAAGTAACTCATGGTACTTTCTGTCTTGCCCTGAGTCATGTTGTTTAGGTCGGTCACTGTCTTCTTACGAGCCCCTGCTGTAGAGAACCTTTCTAGGAACTTCCTCCTCATGTAACTCCACGAGGTGATGCAGCCAGCGGATAGGCTACGAAACCAAGTCAGTGCTACTCCTGTGAAGGTGCTGGTTAATGCCTTGCATAGCACGTCATCCTCAGAGGAGACCAAACACATAGTGGCCTCAAAGTGCTGCATATGATTCAAGGCATTGGTTGTGCCTGAATACTTTTCTAACACTGGCAACTTGAACCCGACAGGTGTGCCTTTGTCGAGCATGTCCTTGGCCAAAGGTCGAAGAGTGCAATCATTTAGTTCGACCTTCCCATTATTTGCCTTACAATCTATCTGCATATCATCCAATCTCCTTTTTAAATTGAGAATCTCCCCAACATCCATGTCGCCTCTTTGGTGGGATACGGAATTAGACTTTTTCCTCTCCTCACGGTGATACTCCCTCATAGAGTGAGTCCTCTGCCTCTCATCCCTTTTGGGAGTCCTTTCTCTCATTTCTCGCCGGGGAAGCGACCTCTCTCCCCTTTGTCGTGACCTACAGAGCGAGCCCTGTCGCTCATTTGCCGCTTCTTTGAGCTGAGTCGACCTCTTGCTCTCTCTGCTGGTTGAGCCTATCCCTTAGGTCACCAGTCTGTTCTATGGAGATGTGGCTAGGAGGAGGCATTTCATTCCTTCTTTCTTCGCTTGACGGCCTAGGTGCCCCATTAGCACGCCTATGGGAGGTGAGAGAAGGGGCTACCCTTTGTGATCTTCTATAGCAGTCTAGCCCGTTCTAGCAAGATCTCCTTCCTACTAAAGTGAGAATCTGAGGGACCTACAATGTCGCCTGTAGCTGGTTGACATGTTTGGATCCTTTTAGCTTGCTGGCTCACCGCTTGATTACGTAGGGGTCTCTTCTCTCTCCTTCTATCTTGCAGCCCCATTCTATCAGCCATGCTATTTGAGCAAGTGGCCCTCATAGTGGGGTGCCCATGTGGAGGAGGAGGTAAGTTAGCAGTACGGTTCCCCGTATCCACATCAATGTTTCCCCCAACTTTCTCACGTAGTGGTTCACTGGAGGTAGTAGCAATATGTCCGTATGAGACCATGTTTGTGATTAGGCGAAGTTTCAAGGTCTAGTGTAATTGTTTTCCGGCAATGAAACCAAACTGTTGACGCAGGAAATGATCCAGATCGACCTCAATCCAACAATAGGTTTATCTCCAGCTACTAGGACCTGAAATCACGAACAAACGATTAGCCGGGATTGTCTACGGCTAAGACCCTCCGGCGTGATGATGAGATGTCGAGTTATATGGTGATATAAACTGTATTGAAAACGACGTAATCTCAAAATAGTCAATAAGACATTACCTTTTTATGTTGGATGTAGTCTGATATATATAGTGGTGCCTTGAGATTGATAGGAATCCCCTAAATCGTGGAGATAATGTAGGCATAACGCTCTCCGTGATTGTAGTAGACGATTATAGATTGAGTCGTGGATAGGCGCACGTTTCTGTAGGTCGAGGTCGACTGAATATTCGAGGTCGACCTGGATTCGTGGCTTAGTTAGACAAAGATTGTACAAGTAGGTGTTCGTATATCGGACGAATCTAGGTCGATAACAATGATGGTCGGACAATGAGTCAGGTCGACGAATCAATGTTGTTAGGTCGATGGGGCGTAGTAATTGGATTGACATACTCCGTATTAATTAACTGCTTCTCTGAATTTTTTGAAATGTTGGGCTTTATACGTTGGGCCTGGTCCGTCACTTTTATTCCGTTCAGTCATCATTAAATTAATTAGATTATATTTTAATAATTTTTTAATATTTTTATTGATATTTCTTTTGTCTCATAATGAAATTATCTTGAATATTTTGATCAACTTGACTAAACTTTGTTAAAAAAATGAAGAAAATTAAATTATTAAACTCTATTAAAAATATTATCAATAATTTGATGTCAAGTATAATTTATATGAGAAGTTACGATATTTCAATAAAAGAAATTATCAATAAATAAATAAATAAAATATGTTAATGGATAGATTTAAAAACATTTTTTTCTCTTTCTTTCCCCCTGTTACTTTCTAAAGACTCCCATTTTTAGCTTAAAATTAATAGCATTTTTAAGATAATCTTAATTACTTAATTAATATAAATGCCTGATTACAACTCGAACCCAAAATAAATAATCAACTTATAATAAATACGATTTCGATAATCAATTGAAATATTTTGTAAAACTCAGATAACAAAAATTCAATCTACCCCTAAAAAAAAAGATATCTACATTTTCTCAATATATTTCGGATATTATAGTTATCTTTTGTTTCACTTGATTAGAAGTCAAGTCAAGATTTGATTAATTAACAATTAATACTTTCACCATTTCGTTATACATGTCGTTTTAACAGGCAAATTTTGTTAAAAAAATATACTAACGTTTTATTATTATTCATTTTGATCTTGTTAATTAATTATGCCCTTATTTATGATTGTGAAATACTATACTCCCTTCGTTTCAAAATGTTTGTCCCATTTGACTTTTTTGTTAAACTTTAACCACAAATTTATGAGAGATTAATCATATTCATGAAATTCTAAAAGTTGTTGATAATATTATTAATGGTGAATCAATAGAAATTTTTAAAATTTCATGAACATAATTAAATTGTCATATATTTGTGGTCAAAGTTCAACAAAAAAATCAAATGGGCAAACATTTTGGGATGGAGGGAGTATTATTTTAGCATTTAATTAGCTAGATAATTAGACTATTTTTAGGGGTGAATGTGTTTTTATATATATATATATATTGATTGTATTTCTTAATACTCCATCTTTTTCACTCGAATTAGTACGTGTTGCCATTTTTGTTGTCCCACTCAAAATAAGTAGGGGCGAGCAGAAAAATCGAAAAACCAAAAGAACCGAAAAAACTCGAAAAAATCGGAATCGAAAAATCAAACCGATCACTTAATGGTTTGGTGTGATTTTTTAAAACTCAAAAATCGACTGAACCGGTTTGATTTTGATTTTATATAAATAAATCGGTAAAAAATCGAACTGAACCGATCAATATTATTCACCAATACCTTCCTTCTTGCTAAACGTGGCCCCTTTTTCGAAAAAAAAAAAAAAAAAAGAAAATAAATTCTCTCAAAAGAGTATCCTTTCTGTAAAAACACATCTTGACTAAACATGGCCCCTTAACAAGATGTGTTTATCAAAGTGCTATTCATTTAAAATTAATGGACTTGAAAGAATCTATCATATGAAACCAATCTAAGTGATAATGATCATTTGATATTTATCTGTGTGCTATCTCATATCGTTGCATCTTAATTCATTTACTTATGTATCTACCTATTTCATAGTTTATTAAAAAAGTGTTATCTAATTGTTTGTAACTAAAATTTTGTTACCCTTTCTATTTCCAGAGGTTAAAGAGGAAGTGTCGAAAGATGTCTGAGACAGAGATATGCTGATGACTTCTTTTGTGTGGTCCTGACTAGCGGAGTGCAGTTTCAATATTATCAAATGTTTGCTTTTACATAATATTGGTTACTGATTTTGGTATTGATATTGCTACAAAACAACTTTATATGTCTAGTTTTAATTTATTTTTTTATATGCAACTTTAATTCAAAGCTGGCATGTATGAATGAATGAATGATGAAATATTTTCTTTTTTGATTATTGAAATTGTAGTCTCCCTTTCTACATATTTTTTTTTATATGCAACTCTGAAGGTGTGAGGTTGTACTACTACTACCTATACTGATGTTAAAATTTTGAATGGTGTTCCAAACGACACCGAATGACACCGAAACCAAATCGAACCGAACAAAATCGAAACCGAACGATTTTGAAATATAAAAACCGATATTTTTCGATTCGGTTTCGTTTTTAGCCTAAAACCGAACCAAATCGGACCGTGCACACCCCTAAAAATAAGGCACCCCAAAATGGAAATTTTTTATTTAATGAAACTCACTTTTACACTCATAACAACTTTTCACGTACTATACTCTACTACCCTTTCTCTCTCATTTCTCACTCCTACCCCACTTTTCATACTCACAACACCTAATATATTATTTTCTCCGTTTCAAAGTATTTGTAGTTTTAGAAGAGATTTTTCACCCCAAAATACTTGCAGTTTTGATTTTTTTCATAAAAATTTTACACAATTTGCCTAAACTATCCTTATTTATAATTAGATAGTCAAAATACTTGCAGTGTTGAATTTTTTTTCATAATTTTTTTACACAATTTGTCTAAATTATCCTTATTTATTATTAGATAGTTGTTAGTGTAAAATCATTTAATTGCCTAGGTATTTGAAATATTCAAAGGATAATTTAGGCTATTTGATATATATTGATTGCTTTTCGTAATATGTGTGAAAAATTACAAATATTTTGGAACGAATAGAGTAATACTTTTTTTCAATCTCCGTGCTCAACTAAAAAAAAATCATATTTCGAGTAGGACGAAGGAAATATGTATTAATATATACTCCCTACGTTCCACGTGAGTGAATAACAAAAAATTGGGTAAAAGAATTAAAAAAAGTAGGAGAGAGAATAAGTGAGAAAAATAGTATGGGTGTAAGTGATTCGGTTCAAACCGCGGTTTGAAATCGAACCGAACCGAACAAAATCATGCGGTTTGGTTTGGTTTTCAAGTATGAATAGTTTGGTCTCAAATTTTGGCAAATCACATGATTCGGTTTGATTTGTGGTATGACCCTCTTAGACCAAACCAAACCGCGGTTTAAAATCGAACCACCAAACCAAACTACATTACATAAACTAATCCTAACCCCCGTTTTGTATCTTATTAATTTTTCGTATATTTACTAAAATTTTCTGTTATATCAATAAAAAAATATACATTACCTAGACTAATCCTAACCCCCCTTGTGTATCTTATTTAATATTAATTTCATCATTTGTTATCGTCATTGCGATACATAAATAACTAATTTTCCTTCCACGATCAAAGATTGTAAAGTGTTTTTCTTCTTTCGACCTCTTTCTTCCTCTAGTCTCTCTCTTTCTCTAACTTTTCTTTTAACGCCCGCCATTTTCGCTCTTCCTCATATATAACATAAAATTTAAACAAAATAAAAATAAGTTTCAGTCTGAATCGTAGTTTGAACCGTAGTCCAAATCATGATTTGATTAACGGTTTGGACCGCGGTTTGAACCACAATATTGAACCGCGGTTTGAACCAAACCGAACCAAACCATAGCGATTTGGTTTGGTTCTGTTTGAATTTTTTTCATGGTTCGATTCGGTTTGAAATTTTCCCGAACCGATGACTATTGGTTCGATTCGTAAATTTGCCCAAACCAAACCAAATCGAACTATTTACACCCTTAAAAAATAGTAATCTGATTGGTGTTTTAAGTATAAAAGTAAAGTATAAGAGATAATAAATGGGATAAATAGTGTAAAAACTTTGCTATATTGGGCAGTCTGTGATAACACTAAAGATGATCCACCAGATATTTCTATCAACAGCCAAGATACATCAGATCAGACTTCCACTTAGAATATAACTCCTTCCATGTTTATCATACACAATATTTAGATAATTATTTTGTATAGTCATTGTAATCTCATTCCTAGAATAGGACTCTTGCAATTGTATAAATACATGCTTTCACTGTCAATAAGAGATACAATTTTCCTCTGCAAGTTTCTCTGTCTATCATGGTATCAAAGCTAACGATCTAAACCCTAAATCTCTAGCTGCCGCTGCCATCCACCATGGCCACCACCGATCTCACCCTCATTCCCAACCTAGCCGAGCCAACACAACCCCTCATTGCCGTCTCCCTCACCCATGTTCTCAAACTCACCAACACAAATTACATAGCATGGAAACTTCAGATCGAAGCCACCCTCATAGGCTTGGACCTTCAACAATTCATTGACAACAACCACACAATACCTCCTGAAACCATCACTCCCACCACCACCACCATTGCCGCACCCACTGTCATTACCAATGACCCACCTGCGCCTCCCCCACCGCCACAGCCTGTGCCCAACCCCTCCTATAAAACCTGGTATCGCCAAGATAAACTACTCCTAGGCGCTCTAGCTGGATCCCTATCCCCATCACTGGTTCCTCTTATATCCCTCTGTCCCACTACCCTAGCCGCATGGAACACCCTAGCCAAAACTTTTGCCAATCCCTCCAAAGGCCACATTAAACAAATCAAAGACCACCTTCACAATATCACGAAGGGCACCCGATCCATCACCGAATACATGCAAGATATCCAAACCTGTGCTGCCCAATTAACCTCCCTAGGCCGCCCTATTGACCCCGATGACCTCATAGACAAAATCCTCGACCAAATTAATGACCCCGACTATTACAATGTTATCTCTGCCGTTCAGAACCGTGAAAACCCTATCACGTTTGATGAGCTTCATGAAAAGCTAATCAACCGTGAATTAACCCTCAAAAATAAACCCAAAATCTCATCTACCTTTCCTGCAGTCGTCAACTATACCACCAAAAACCAACCACGATCATCCAACAACCAAACAAACTCCTCTCCCAACTTCAACCCTCGCACCAACTCCTCCCCTCAACCCTACAAAGGCCGCTGCCAATGGTGCCGACGTGAAGGTCACTTTTTGTCCCAATGTCACACCTTTCGCCAAGTCTACCCTAATGCCCAATTCCCTCCCCCTCCCAACCGACCCAACACCAACACCAGTCGTTCACCCCACCAACCCAGTGCTCACACCGCCACCTCCACCCACCAACCAAAACCTTGGCTCTTTGATAGTGGAGCCACTCACCATGTAACCAACGACCTCAACAACCTAGCCCTTCACTCTCCGTATGATGGGACTGATGAGCTTCTTATTGGTGATGGTTCCGGTCTCCCCATCACTCACACTGGTTCCACCTCTCTCCTTACCCCTACTTCTAAATTTTGTCTTCATCATGTTCTCTGTGTTCCCTCTGTGTCCCGTAATATTTTTTCTATCTCAAAATTCTGTCTTGATAATAATTGTACTGTCACCTTCTCATCATCTTCCTTTCTTGTGAAGGATCTTCGAACGGGAGCCACCCTTCTGGAAGGCAGTTCTAGCTCGGGCATCTATGAATGGATGCCTCCCTCTCCCGCTGCTCATTCTATATCTACTTCCGCTGCTTCAACATGGCATCATCGCTTAGGCCATCCGTCTCAATCTATTTTGCGTCATCTTAGTAGTAGTTTCAATTTACAAATTCCTAGTTGTTCTAGCTTTCATTGTAATTCATGTGACTGCAATAAAAGCCATAAACTACCATTCTATGAAAATTCTATTCATTCCAGTGGTCCTCTTGATGTCTTATACAGTGATGTGTGGTCATCCCCTGTTACCTCATATGATGGTTTTAAATATTACATCATCTTCGTTGATCATTTCTCAAAATATATATGGCTTTACCCTCTAAAACACAAAAATGATGCCACCTCCGTCTTTTCTGAATTCAAATATCGGGTTGAAAAATACTTCAATCGCTCCATCATCACCATTTTCAATGACAATGGTGGTGAATACATTGGGCTTCACTCTCTCCTTGTGTCCCACGGCATAACCCATCTTACCTCCCCTCCTTACACACCAGAACACAATGGGTACTCGGAGAGACGCCATCGGCATATTGCTGTAACTGGCCTCTCGCTGCTTACTCATTCTCACATGTCCCTCACCTACTGGCCCCTCGCCTTTGTCACTGCTAGCTATCTCATCAACCGCATGCCTACACCCACCCTCAACATGAAATCACCCCACCTTCTCCTCCTCGGCCATCCCCCTAACTACCAAAAACTCCGCTGCTTTGGTTGCCTTTGCTACCCGTGGCTTCGTCCCTACACCAAACACAAAATTGAACCTCGTTCCTCTCCCTGTGTGTTTGTTGGTTACTCCCCGACTCAGAGTGCTTACTATTGCCTTGATCCCAAAACTCACAAAATCTTCGTTTCTCGACATGTTAAATTCGTGGAATCTGTTTTTCCCTTTTCCAATACCACCTCAACCACCCACCAGTCCTCTACCATCACAGAATGGTGCTCATCATCCCTTCCTGTTCTCTCCTTCAAACCCCAACAGATGACCCGGACTGGAACTGGTGAGGCGCCCGCCCCCTTAAACCCCAGGCGTGCGCCTCAACCCACTCACACCTTGGCCACTCCTACGGCCTCTCAGGCGCCCGCATCGCCCAACCCCATGCGCCCGCCTCAACCCCACACTGATTCGCCTGAAGTACCTGCCACTCAGGCGTGCGCCTCAACCCCACCATGCGGCCGCCTCATCTCTCACCCATCCAATACACCTGCAGTGACCAATTCCACACCCGAACCCCCACCAACACACAGACCCATCACCCGGCTTCAGAACAACATTACCAAACCCATCCACAAGATCAACCTTCATGTCTCCCTTAACCAATCCACCACCGATCCCACCACTGTTGCTCAAGCCCTTAAAATCCCCGCCTGGCGTGCAACTATGCAAAGTGAGTATGATGCCCTCACCCGTAATCACACTTGGGATCTTGTACCACCTGACCCATCTCACAACCTCGTAGGGTGCAAATGGATCTTCCGCACTAAGTACAAACCTGATGGCTCCATCGATCGCCACAAAGCTCGACTGGTTGCTAAAGGGTTTCATCAGCGCCCAGGCCTTGATTATTCAGAGACATTCAGTCCAGTTGTGAAGCCCGCCACCATTCGCACTGTTCTATCATTGGCTATCACAAATAACTGGCCACTTCGGCAAGTCGACATCAACAATGCTTTTCTTCAAGGTTCTCTTACGGACGATGTATTCATGGCTCAACCACCTGACTTTGTCAGCTCCACTCATCCCACTCACATCTGCAAGCTTCGACAAGCCATCTATGGCTTAAAGCAAGCTCCTCGTGCGTGGTACATTGAACTACGGACCTACCTCCTCTCTGTTGGTTTTCAGAATTGCATTTCGGACTCATCTCTGTTTACTCTGCGACACTCACAAGACAGCATCTTTCTACTGGTATATGTGGATGATATTGTTATCACAGGCTCTAACTCCACCCTTGTTGACAACTTCATCTCCTCTTTTGCGTCACGGTTTTCTCTCAAAGACCTTGGCTCCTTGTCATATTTTCTTGGTATTGAAGTCATTCCTCACTCCCACGGTATATTTCTGAGTCAACACAAGTACATCGTCGATTTACTCACACGGACCAACATGATTGATGCCAATCCAGTTCCCACACCCATGGTGCCGCATCCTCCTCTCACGGCTCAGTCTGGATCCCCTCTTCATGATCCCTCGGAATATCGAGCAATTGTTGGTTCTCTACAATACTTAGCTCATACACGGTTTGATCTTTCATTTGCGGTTAACAGACTCTCTCAGTTCCTTCAAGCTCCTACTGATCTCCACTTGAAGGCATTGAAACGAGTCCTTCGCTACTTAGTTGGCACTAGTTCTCACGGCCTGCTACTTCATCGCAACTCCCCCGCGACTTTACATGCATTCACGTATGCGGCCGGGCGAGAGACAGCGATAACTACATCTCCACTACTGGCTTTGTTGTGTACCTTGGCCGCAACCCCATTTCATGGAGTTCTCGCAAACAACACACAATAGCCAGATCTTCTACTGAGGCTGAGTATCGTGCAATGGCTGCCACCACAGCCGAAGTACTTTGGCTTCAAAATTTACTTCGTGAACGGCTGTTACAACTTCAAGCCCACCTGCCGTCTATTGTGACAACTTGGGAGCTACTTATGTCGCTGCTAATCCCAAGTTCCATTCCAAGATGAAGCACCTAGCTCTCGACTACCATTTCGTACGGGAACATGTTCAATCTCAGCTACTGCGCGTCTCTCACATTTCTGGGTCTGATCAGTTGGCGGATGTACTGACTAAACCTCTACCTCGTGCACGTTTTCTTGATTTGATTTCCAAGATTGAACTTTTCACGCGGTCGTCCATCTTGCGGGGGCATGATAACACTAAAGATGATCCACCAGATATTTCTATCAACAGCCAAGATACATCAGATCAGACTTCCACTTAGAATATAACTCCTTCCATGTTTATCATACACAATATTTAGATAATTATTTTGTATATTCATTGTAATCTCATTCCTAGAATAGGACTCTTGCAATTGTATAAATACATGCTTTCACTGTCAATAAGAGATACAATTTTCCTCTGCAAGTTTCTCTGTCTATCAGTCTGCACTTACGTGATACGGACGAAAAAGAAAATAAGTCTCTAATCACGTGAGACGGAAGGAGTATGCAACAGTAAGTCAGTAACAACAAATTATGAGTATCAAAATAATTTGTAATTGGTTAATATAAATACTCATATATCATCATCATGAAAGAAAAGATTTAAAAAAAAAGAGAATAAGTTAAAAAAGGATTTTTTTTTATTGTGTGTCCATGGGCACATGATAAGGATTAAAGATTTTCTTGTAATACGTATCAAATTAATACTTGACACATATTACAAGAGAATCTTTAAAGATTTTCTTGTAATATGTGTCAAGTATTAATTTGACACACATTACAAAAAAATCTTTAATTCTTATCATGTGTTCATGAGCACACAATAGAAAAGTAAAAAAAAAAAAAAAAAAATTGATTTTTTTATTGTTTGCTTTAGAAAGGCTTTCTCAGCATCCAATCATTACCTCCGGTACCAGACAAGCCGACAACATAATTAGGACTCTACCTCATCCTAGTTTTCAACAACCCCGCGGGTCTCTATAATCTGTCTTGTGTAACGTTTGAGTCAAATAGTCAAGCAGGCTCAAAATGTTTTATTTAATAAAACTCGCTTTTACACCCCCAGTCATTTTTTTTCGAATTAATCCCTCCGTCCCACGTGAATACAAACTTATCAAATTGTCCAAAATGAAAATAAATTTATTATTTTATATTCACCCTATCCCATTCACTCATTCTCTTTCTTCATTTTCTACCACACAATTTATTCAACCAACTCCACTCATTCTCTCTCTTCATTTCCTACCACACATTTTCATTATCTTAATAATACTTCTTAATTATTGTGCCCAAGAAATTGATTTGTAATCACATGGGACGAAGGGAGTATATTTTACTAGTAATAGCTCGTGCTAAGGTTACTAAGATTACGTGTTTTTTTTAAAAAAATTAATTTTTTTTTTTATTTTTTAATTAAAAAAAATTAATTTTTTTTTAAGGGCAAAATGGAAAAGGGACAACTTAGTGAGGGCAAAATGAAAAATTTGGCTTATGAAACTGTTCATAGTACTGTAGATAGTGGAGGTGTGATTTATACAATAGATTTCACTTTTCTTTTTCTTTTCATTTTTCTATTTGAACAACAGAATAAAAGTGATGGGCTAGGCCCATCGAGCAAGCCCAGTAATTTACATATTATTGTCACCACATTCTCAGTGGGCTAGGCCCAATTATTACTCGGCCCAAAGCCCATCAGCAAGATCAGTCGACCTAGCTCATTGTCCGACCTACGTGGTCCCGACCTAGCTATCGTCCGACATACGATCCATATTCTATTCGGGTACGGCCCGACCCTATCCATTAGTTAGGTCGACCTGGATCCAAACAGGCGACCTCCACCTACGATACTACGTCGACCTACAGAGTCCAGGCGTATTTACGATTCTTTTCTTAACAGAATTTCTACAAAACAGGAGTTATTTATGGACATGATATCTTATGCAAATCTGATCCGTGATTATAGGGATTTCATACAATCCTACCACAATTATGTCTCTCATCACCGACTATAAATACATGACAATATCAATCGTTTCAAGGTAATTGCTATTTAATATTGTGAATACATCTGTTCATTATATTTCATCAGCTCTCATATATACCATACTTACTCTCACGCCCGAGGGTCTTCGCCGGAGACCATTCCGGCTAGTCGTGAGTTCTGTTTTCAGGTTAAAGCCAGGTGATCAGTCATGCAGCTGGACGAAAATTGATTACAACACGATTCTTGCAACATCAGTTTGGTTCCATTACCGAGAATCGTTGCTTTTCGACCTCGAAATTTTTCTCAACCCATCATGGTGACTTCTGACGGTCACGTTTCGGAAGCCTCGAACGAGCCCAACGAAGGAAACGCCGGCGCTAACACGGACGCTGCTGCTGGAAATCACAATGTCAACATGCCTCCTCCTCCTCCTCCTCCACTGCATCAGCCCAGGAGAGCAACACGTTCGAACAGCGTTGCGGATGGCAGAGGCTTGCCAGATGGCAGAAGGGAGAAAAGACCTATGGTCGACCAAGGAGCACAGCCCCCTCCAAAACGCCAACAAGCAGGGCGAATGACTGCAGACGACAAACCAGGTCCCTCAACCGATCCCCTCAGTAGAAAGGAGATGATGCAGGAGCGGGCTAGACTTTTGGCAGAATTGCTGGATATGCCAGACTCACCCGATCATAATGATAGAATGTCAGAAAGGGCAGCTCCCTCTCAAAATTCTCACAGGCAGCCTGACGGGAGTGCTAGGCAAAATGGGAGCGCTAGGCAGAATGGCGAGCAGCAGATCATACCACACATTCGCACCCACATACCGGTTCCACCTGACGACTTGAGAAGTCATCTCAATAACAATAGGGAATAGGAGGCTGAATCCAACTCGAGGCGACAAAGGAAAGCCGAAAGAAACATACTTAGGTCGCCTGCCAAGACGGAGAGGTCTTATTCCCGTCGTGAGGAAAACAGGCACATGTTGCCTAGTAGAGCGGAAATATCGCAATCTCATCGAGATAGGAATGGGCGCAAGTCGCCAACAAGAGGGGATAGGCGCAGGTCGCCTGTAAACCCAGTAAGGTCGCCTTCTCATAGAGGTCGACGAGGTTGAGAGGTGACACTCCCTAGAAGTGAAAGGCATAGGGCCAACTCAAGAAGAGAGCCTCTCCGGGATGAGCGACAAAGATCCAATAATGTCTCACCATCAAGAAACGACAATCCAGATGCTAGGGAATGGTTGCAGTGGAAAAAGATGTTAGTGCAATGGGAGGCCGACAGGAAGGAGGATACTGGAAAGGGCGAACGAAACGACTTTACTCTTCGCCCCTTGTCCAGAGAATTGCTCGAGCGACGACCTTCTAAAGGCTTCAAGTTGCCCGCTCTTGACAAATATTCGGGTGCGACCAATGCCCAGAACTATATGCAACATTTGGAAGCTACCATATGCTTCGTCGCCATCGAGGATGATATGATGTTCAAGGCACTAACCAGCACCCTCACAGGGGCAGCACTGACCTGGTTTCGTGGTTTGGCACCGGGTTGTATTACCACATGGGAGTACATGAGGTGGAAGTTCCTAATTGCTTCTCGACAGCTGGAGCCCGAAAATTGACGATCACCGACTTGAACAATCTGGCGTAAGGAAAGAATGAAAGCTCGATGAGCTACTATACCAAGTTCAAGGAGATGGTCGACAAAATTGAAGAGGACCTGATTGACAGAGTGGTGATAAATTGCTTCAGGAATGGGGTGACCTCTGCAGACTTAGACTATGAGCTACAATGTGGCCATACCTGAAGAGAGGAAAGAAAAGAAGAAGGAAAAAGGTCCTAAGTCCGAGGTCGTAGACACTGATAAGAAGGACCCAACAAAAAATGGTGGTAACAACAAGAATGGGAAAAACAGAACAAGGGAGACTGAGCGAGTGCCCGAGACTTTTACCCCGTTGACAGTAAGTCGCACCGAAATCTTGAATACGGTCGAGCTAGGCCCACCTGCCCCAATGAACCCAGGAAATAAGTTCAGAAGGGATAACAGCAATTATTGTGATTATCACAAGGATACAGGTCACACTACAGAAGACTGCATGAGTCTGAAACGTATCATTCAGAAGTGGATCGACAGTGGGAAGCTCGACAGATATGTGAAAGGAGCTCAGCCTGGCGGAGGTGAGCGAGCAGCTGGAGGTATACCTGAGCCAAGGCAACCTCGAATGAATTTGGGAGTGATCACTGAGCAAGCTAGCAACATCGCTCTGAAACATAAGATTTTTCAGCTCAACAAAGCCCCTCACGTGCTGCCTAGAAGCTACATAAGAGACGAGGTTATCGGTTTCTATTCGGAGGAGCTAGCGAACAATGTGGCATCCATAGAGCAAGTTCTCGTTATCCCGGGGGTGATTGATGGGTGTACGACGAGCAGAATCTTGATAGACACGGGTGCTGCAAAGATATCATTTTCTATAAGACATTCAAACAAATGGGACTTACAAAGGAGCAGTTGTCGCCTTATGATGGTCGACTTGAAGGCTTCACCAATCATGGGGTCGACGCTAGGGGGCAAATCGAGCTGGACATCGACATAGGCCAACATCCATTCAGGGTCACGACTAAGGTAACATTTATTGTTATTGATGTAAATAGTGATTATACTGCTATTTTGGGTATCCCTGTCCAGGTCGCACTTGGAATGGTGGCCTCTGTCCCCCATAAGCGAGTTAAATTTCCAATGTTAGCCGGAGTAGGCTGCGTGCAAAGTACAGCTCGAGCTTACCTAGATCACGTCCTCCAAACAAGGAAGAAGAGGGAGCTAGAAGTTGATACTCCTGAGGGATACTGGAAGCTTTCTAAATCTGTCACCACAACTTTACGACTATCTACAATCACCTGCGTGGATGAGGCGACCTATCACTCACATGACTATGTCATGACTGAGCCGACACGTCCCTCTTAAGACACTATGGTTAATTAGGATGCATTTATGGTCGACCAAGTCATCATAGGCGACCTATGCTTAGAGATAGACCAAAACTCGGGGGCCACCAGCGACGAGATTGCAGCTGAGCTAGATGGCATGATTTTTGAAGAAGCTCCCCACTTGGGGGCCGAAGAAAGACAGAAGGTTCGGGGGATCATTATCGAGACCTTAAAATTCAGAGATGGTCCGGAGTTATAGGTTGTGGACGAGCTAGAAGCAGTGGCGACTGATCTCTCCTATCCCGATCAAAAAATTCAAATCGGTAAGCAGTTGTCAGCTGAGGAAAGAGCATAGATTGTCAAGCTACTGGGTGTGAATGTGTGCCCCAAATTTTGTTTATTGGAATTCACGCGAGTTTGAAGACATCCGAGTTATTTGAAAAACGGAGTCGCCACGCCATTTTGATTACCTCAAAACTTTGAAAAAAAGGTTTTATGGGTTCGGAGGTTAAGTTACCCCTTGGGAAGAACGTTTGGCGTTCACCCAAAGTGCCTTGCCGGAGCAAGTCTCCCGAGATTTCATTAATCGTGTTTGCTTGCGTGCTTTCTTTGTGTGCATGTGTTTGAGAGTAAAAGGGGGAATGTCCCAAGTTATCTTCCGGACGTACAAACCATTTGTTGGTTGTCGCTCGGGATTTCTTGGAATTTATGTATTTGGGATTATGATCCCGTCCTTATCTTATGACTTATGATCATCGCATTTTAAACCTCGGGACCCTCGGGACTTGCGTGATCGAGAGAATGACTCTCTTTTGGTCAAAGATGAGGTTCTTTAGGAAGGAATGTCCTTAGCCCATCAATCCTACGCTTTAAGACGGTCGAGCTCGTATAGAGGCTTCATACTCATTCTTAAGCGATAATCGGAGATATAGGGTTCAAGGTTATCCTTTTCCTAAAGAAATCATGAACCTTTAATGGAAGGAACGATGCAAAGATGAAAACTTTTACACCGGTCCGTTCCAAGGTTGGGGGAAAGGGGAAATGCATGATGAAAAATGACTCTTTAATGAAAAGATGACATTTTGGTTTTAGCAAATGATGCTTTTTGATTTAAAGAAAGGATCTTTATTGCAAATGATGCATTAGAAAAGGTTTTGAATGCAAAGGATGCATTTTTATTGGAAAAGATTTGATCTTTATATGCAAATGATGCATAAAGATAACATTTTTATTGGAAAATAGGGGTTTTAGGTGCAAAGGATGCACCTTTATGAAAAAGACTACATTTTTATGACAAATGAGGTCTTAATGCATGCAAAGGGGAAGGGGGTGATAAAGAAATGATCTTTATGAATAAATGCCAAGTCCCAAGCAAGATATATGAATGCAATGAGCAAGTATATCAATTAAAATGCAAGGTTAGGGCGTGCGAGGTTACCAATCGTTTCCTTCGCTTCTTCGGACGGAGCTAGGAGGAGAGGTTCGTCTTGGGTCTTCAAGGAGGAGGGAGATGGCTTCTTGAGCTTCTTCTTCGCCTTCTTGAGCCTTCAAGGGTGTTCTTCACGTCTTGATTATATTGCTATGGAGTGTGTGTGTTTTTGTTGTTGTTGTTGTTGTTGTTTGAAATGGGTAGAGGAGGGCTCTATTTATAGGCAGTCTGGATAAGGCTAATGAAGCCGTGCGGTCAGAAGCAGCGAGCTAATGCAGCCGTGCGGGCTTATCCATTGTGACTCAGCATTCTAGAACCATGCAAGGTGGCATTATTCTAGAACCTTCCCTCCTAATTAAAAAAACGTGTTTCTTAATTAGGAAGGATTCCCTTCAGCTTTATTTAATTAAAAACGGTTCCACGAATGCTTCCTAACACTAGGAAGGTCTGGGGAATTACCGGAAAACTTACCGAAAATGTCGGGAAAATTAACCGGAAGGCATGAGCCAGATTTGGGTACTTACAGAAGCCCCTCGGCAACGTCACTTGCAAGGCGAGTGGGGTTGTCGATAGAAAAGGATCCGATCTGGCGAATGCCGAGACGGATTGGGTGACCAAGGCGGTCGAGTGGCTGAACCTTTTGGAAGGCTACCTACGTATCCCGGAGGAATCAAGCCAGGCCGTAGTTCGGAATTAGGATCCGCTGGGGAAGGAAGAAGAGAAACCGGTCTCTGCCGGGAAAAAGAAGAGAAAATGACCTAGGAGGTCAAGCAATTGATCCTACCGGGGATATGCTAGGAGTGACCCAGGTGGTCGGATATCTGAACTTTTATGAGGGGGCGCTTTATCACTGAGGAGTGACAAAGAAACAGGATGACCAAAGTGGTCGAATGGCTGGACCTTTTATAAAAGGCTACCTACGTATCCCGGAGGAATCAAGCCTTGATCGTAGTTCAAGCATCACTAGATAGTTAGGAACGATGTCTAGGATCCTTGAGATTTTGACAATTCGGAGGCTGTCACCTGAAGAAGCTAGAGCTTATGGCGCTATCTCTTTATGACGGAAATAGAGGTAACTTAAGTTGGGAAACTTGAGCGTACGTCACTATTCGCGGATAGAGGTAGCACAAGTTGGAATGACTTGGGCATACGTCACTATTCGCGGATAGAGGTAGCACAAGTTGGAATGACTTGGGCATACGTCACTATTCGCGGATAGAGGTAGCACAAGTTGGAATGACTTGGGCATACGTCACTATTCGCGGATAGAAGTAGCACAAGTTGGAATGACTTGGGCATACGTCACTATTCGCGGATAGAGGTAGCACAAGTTGGAATGACTTGGGCATACGTCACTATTCGCGGATAGAGGTAGCACAAGTTGGAATGTCTTGGGCATACGTCACTATTCGCGGATAGAGGTTGCACAAGTTGGAATGTCTTGGGCATACGTCACTATTCGCGGATAGAGGTAGCACAAGTTGGAATGACTTGGGCATACGTCACTATTCGCGGATAGAGGTAGCACAAGTTGGAATGACTTGGGCATACGTCACTATTCGCGGATAGAGGTAGCACAAGTTGAAATGACTTGGGCATACGTCACTATTCGCGGATAGAGGTAGCACAAGTTGGAATGACTTGGGCATACGTCACTATTCGCGGATAGAGGTAGCACAAGTTGGAATGACTTGGGCATACGTCACTATTCGCGGATAGAGGTTGCACAAGTTGGAATGTCTTGGGCATACGTCACTATTCGCGGATAGAGGTAGCACAAGTTTAGAGTTCTGACAATTCGGAGGTTGTCACCTAGTGTTATCCCGTTATAACGGAATTAACGGAGGCGACTGGGAATAAAGCTTGATTGCTAAAGAGATAAGGGATATTTTACGAAAAGATGTTATCTTGGTTAAAAGATAACGGAAATTGCATGCCCAAGTGGAAGGTCCGGGGCGGGATTGTAATTTCGCTCGTAGCGAATGAAGCCGCCCGGCATGAGATGGAGAAAAAGAAGCCGTACGGCTAGAGACCTGTTTTTCCAGTTATTTAAAACAGATTTGAACGGGACTGGGCACTTGTTGCCGCCCACTTCGGAGAGAGAGAAGAGAGAGAGAATTTCGAAATTTCTTCAACCCTTTTTTGCTTCTATCGATTGGAATGGATCCGGAGGGCAATCCCATACCGAGGCAAGCAAGAAGGAACATCTCCGCGGCTGCGAGAAGGAGGAGAAAGGAGCTCGTTCGGACGGAGAGGAAGTATGACTTCCTTACGCCTCCATCGGAGCTTTACCCGGGGAGAAGGGAGCATAAATCAACGAACCCGCGATCGGTTGGGGTAAGCATTCTCATTTTGCTCAAATCCGATGATTTTGCTTGAATTTTGAATGATTTAGGGCTTGACCCGAATTTTAGGATTTTTTGAATGATTTTTTGAATGATTTTGAGATGCATGAACAACCTATGAGGCTAAGAATATGCATGTGCAACTTGTTTGACAAAAATTATGAGAATGACTCACTTTTTTCTCGCAAAATGAAGTAAGAATGAGAATTTTTCAAAATATGAGACGGAGTTCTTGCCTTGTGCTAGAACTAGGTCAAAATTCTGATTTTCAATGAGAAAACATGATTTTGGAAGATGAAAATGATTCATGCATGCCATTTTTGAAAGAATAATGCTTATGTGCGAAGAATTGTGATTTTGTGCTTTAGGAAAGCAATGACGCGTTTCAAGTGATGAAAGACACGTTTTTGATGCAAAAGATATGCTAGAAAAACTTTTGTGAATGCTTTTCTTTTGAAAATATGTGCACTTTTGAATATATGCATGCTTTTGAAATGATATGAAGGACTGACGCTTCTTTTTGATGTGCTTGTCTACAGGAGAACAAGTCTAGAGGACCATCGGAGATTGCAGTTAAGCTTTGGCAGAGGATGCCGGATTTTGAGAAGAATGGGGTAAATCCCAAGCAGCTGGTGAGGGCTACCGGCCTGGATGCATTTGTAGAGGCCATCGGCAGGGGTGTTCACATCACCTCTAAGAGCAAGGGCTTGGTCCAGGCCCTTTCTGAGTTCTGGTGGGACAGTACTCATAGCTTTCACCTGAGCTGGGGAGCGCGGTGACTCCTGCCGATTTCACAGCTATTACTGGCCTACAGTTCACCGGGAGGCCCGTGACTTGGAGAGACCATATTACAGCCGAGGAGTTCCAGGCTTTGGTTGGATTTGAGCTGATTCCCAAGGGGCTGGGGATGGAGACGCGGAACGTCGAGGTGGCAGTTCAGACTTGCATGCAGAACTTTGCTGCTAATGATGTGGCCCCAGGCAGGCTCAGCTTGAGCATTCATATGGTTGATGCTATCAGTCACTATCTTCGCCAATTCTGGGACGCTAGCTATGACTTGCCTCCTTGACTCTCTGGAGGATGTGGATGGGATAGGGACGGTCTCTTGGGGCGAGGCCGGATTGGCGGAGTTGTACTTCTCATTGGACATGTACAGTCGGAACAAGGCTGCTTCCATGGACTGCTTCTCATTTGCCCTTGAGGTAGTCTCCTTTCTTTTCTCTTTTCTCTTTTCTGTCTTGAGACTTTTATAAGAGAGAGAATGACCTTTTGATGTTTTGAACATGCAGGCCTGGTTTTGTGAGGTGATCGGGTTCTTCCCTTGGAACCAGCAGAGTGATGTCACCATCTTCCCTGCTATGGTTCGCTGGAGGGGAGATGCGAGAGATAAATTCACGGGGAAGACCCGGATTACCTTCGATTACAAAATGGTGAGGCCAGTCATCAACAGGGATGGGCACGACGGAGTGGACTTCTACCCTTGGGGCAGGTATCCGGAGATTTTGCTGGGAGATGCCATCGAGGTGACGAGGCAGAGGAGGTGGCTCACTGGGCTGACATGTGATGTCATTTACTTGGGGGACCGTTTCTCGAGGCGCGTGGTCATGTTCCCCACTAGATGCCATTACTCCTTCGACCCTCCGGCACGGATGCCGCAGCCCGAGGATTGGCGGCGGATGAGATTGAGAGGTACGTACCGGGGAGGTATAGGCTGCGGAGGAGTATTTTGACATGGGTACCCCCTACGCTGTGTTTGTGGAGCGGCGCTGAGGACGCCACGAAGCTAGTGAAGCTAGCGGTCACTCGGGGATATGGGGAGGATGAGCCTGCGACCCGCCGATCCCTCCTGCGCATCTGTCCTATGTGGTCCATGGAGTGCCGAGGAGGATGAGGATACTGTCCCCGATGCTAGGGAGCCCCAGTACACCTTGCCGCCTGATAGCACCGTAAGTGTACTCTTAGGGTCTTATTCCCTTTTTAGCTTTCAGATTTTCTGCTTTTGCAATTTTCTGAGATTTTCTGAGATTTTTCTCTTCTTTTTCTCAGGTTCCAGCTCGCACTTATGATAAGCTGGTCAGGCAGAATAGGGGCTGGAAGGACGTGTGCCGATCCCTTGTCAAGAAACTGGCCTGCGCTTCAAAGGCAGCAGCGGATGCACAGGAGCACAGGCGCAAGGGACGGCACGTCGGGGGCACAGCGTCTACCTCATCGGCCTCGGAGTACTCTTCCCGGTGCCATGCCTCGGGGCGGGGACCCAACGCCGACATTACGGAGCGTTGGGCTGAGTACGGGCACGATAATGTCCATTTGTCTGACGTGAGCGACCAGGAGGACTTGATGAGGGAGGCTGGCATTTATGAGTTGAGTAGCGATGAGGAGGAAGAAGAATCGGAGGCCTAGGAGGTCTCTAGAATAGATTTGGAACAATGAACACATTTGATGCACACTTTGTTTATTTTTTGCTTTATTTGGGCGCCGATGGGGCGAAAACATTGTATTTACATTTTATTTGCTTTTCTAATTCATGCTTTTTCAATTTGCATATTATCTGAGCCTTGGGGCAACTTTTTTGCTTGGAATTGGGGCTGAAACTGGGCCAAAATGATTTATAATGGTGTATAAATGCTTGAATGGCTTCTGGATATGTTTTTGTACAGGTTTTGGTTGAAAAAGTGGGGTGAAAACTCCCTTGGGCAGCAACTTTGGTTGCTGCAGAATTTTTTCTGCAGAGGGCTAATGTAGCCGTGCGGCATGGCCTTGAGGGAAAATGAAGCCGTGCGGCTAACAGTTCTGTCTGAGCTGGTTATTTTCTGAATAAAAGCAAGGCTTGGCCATTTCATTTCATTTTCACTCTAGACTTGTCCCAATTGTTCCCAGAGCATATTTTGGACCTAAAAGCACCATCTTTGAACACTTTGTGATGGAGAAGCCCGTCAGATTGCAAAGGGGGAAGCGAGACCATTTTCTATCCGGTCTTCAATCTTGGGCGAGACATAACTTCCAAAATCACAAGGGACTGCTTGATTCTTCCTTCAAGATCAAGTCTTTATGGCATTTGAGGGATCTCCCGCCCGATTGGGACCTGTTGAGAGCCGCAGCAAAGTTCTGGGACGTCCGGAGACATGTTTACTGCTTCTCTTACAACGAAATTGTCCCAACGCACGAAGACTTCAGAGCCTTGATTGGGGGTCCCGAGACTGAGGCTATATCTATTCCGCTGATCGGAGACGCGCCAGTGACGGTAAAGCTTGCATCTTTTCTGCAGATTCCTTTGGGAGAGGCTGAGAGGATGATGGTAGCCCCGGATAGGATTGACCTTTCTGATATCCCGGGCAGGTTTGGGTCTCCAGATATGGCTGCGACCACGGTGGCTATGGATGCTTTCATTCTCTGCGTATTCTCTGTTTTGTTCACTGCTGAGTCCGTGGGGATCTGTCATAGTGGCCTCTTGGACATGGTCAGAGACTGCAGGGCTGGGAAGGATATTGTCCCGCTGATTTTGGGAGAGACATTTCATGGGATCGATAGGATGGCTCGGGGAGACCGTTTCATGAGGTCCGGGAGTCCGGCTATGTTGACTCTGTGGCTGCAGGAGAGGCTCGGGGCTTTGCCTGGGGCTTTGCCGACTCAGTGCCCTTGGGTGATTTCTCGGAGAGGTGCGCCTAGGCAGCAGGAACAGGGTAGCTGGGAGCTGATGATGGCTAGGCTATCCACTTCGGACATCCGTTGGTGGATACCACATTGGAGGTTGCAGACCAGGAGGATATTTCAGGAGTCTTATGTTGTGAGGGTTCCAGGATTCTGCTGGTCATCCTTCTACATACCCTGCTTAGTATCCAGGCAGTTTGGGGCTTTACAGGAGCCTTTGAGTGATTGGGAGGACATCCGGACCATGGAGGTGGTGTCATTGGACATGAGTGATCCAGCCCGGCTTCTCTTTCTTCTCGAGGGCTTGGACATATCTTGCTTTCCCACCCAGGGCTATCTTCGGGAAGCGGGAAGAGCACCATCTTGACCACTGTCTACTTGGACTGGTACGAGAGGGAGATGGGGGCGACTCAGGTTATCTTGGAGGATAGACGTCGAGCTTTATTGGGAGCCGACGTGACTCGAGTAGGACTCGAGGGAGGCGAGGCTAAGGCGAGTTGCCATAACCGGTCGGGTGATTTGGTCGGAGATATGGAGGCTCGGTACAAGAGGTTGTCCGAGGTCGCTCCTTTGGACCGAGGCTCGGAGGGAGGAGGTGCGGACTCGTGCTCGGATAGAGAGCACTCATTGACACGGGGTTGGTAGAGGCTCCAGTGAGGATACCAGAGGTCGGGATGAGGGATACCGACATTATTGAGAAGAAAAGGAAGAAGACTCGACGGGGCCGAGGAAAAGGGAAGAAGGCGAAGAAGACTCGGCGAATGACGGCGGATAAGTCTTTTCTCAAGATCCTCTTATTGCCATTTGCAAACACATTAGTTTATTTAGGCATTTTATTGTATTTTAGATCTTTTTAGCGAGGTTAGCGAGTTAAGAGGTAGACCGTGCTTGAACTCATCAAGAAGTTTTTAACTTGTAATGAACAAGAAATATTATTTTAAAAATTAATCAAGACACATTTCATGGAAATTCAAATGTCTCTTTTTTTCTTATTGATCAGGACATATTTCATGGAAACTTAATCGTCCTTTTTATTGTTTAGACCGAACCATATATGGCTGCCTACGTTCCCCTTTTACAAGAAAGGCTAAGGGCTCGAGGTCTACGTAGTTCATTACGGTGAACCAATTTTTTTTATGTGCGGCCACTGTTTTTTGCCTAGACCGCCCTTTTTGGGGTTTTCGGCCTAGGCTGGGCATTACTCTTTTTGCACTAAGATTTTTTTCTCTTTTTTTTTTTTTCTTTTTTTTTTTATTAGACATAGTATCTTCGGAGTTTATCACCGTTATTTGGGTGGACAAAGGGGTTGCCATCCAAGTCTGCAAGCTTCATGGCTCCTCCCAACGGTATCTTACGCACCACATAAGGGCCGATCCAGGACGGGTTCCCATTTTCCCGGGGTTGTCTGCAGTAGGGGCTTTACTTTCGGCACTAAATCGCCCTCTTTGATGTCTACGGCCTTGACCTTTTTATCAAACGCTACGGACATTCGCCTCTGGTAGGCTCGGGTGTGTTCCATGGCTTTTAGCCTTCTCTCGTCAGCGGGGCTAATTCATCATGCCGGCCGCGCAACCATTCCACTTCATTGACACTGTTTTCGGGAGGACCCTTAATGACGGGATTTCCAACTCCACTGGTAACACTGCTTCCATCCCGTAAGTTAGGGCAAAAGGAGTTTCTCCTGTGGGTGTTTCCGGCAGACGTTACGCCCAGCCCCGAGTGCTAGGTGCGGCTTTTCGGGCCAATCACGACCACGGATGGCCATCTTCCGATGATCTCGCTCGAGTGTCTTATTAGCGCTTCCACGGCTCCATTGGTGCGAGGTGCATGCGGGGACGACTTGTGGCGAGTAACTCGAATTCGACGGCGGTCTATCGCGATCTCCTTCGAAGTGTGACCCATTATCGAAATGATCTCGTTGGGCACCCCATATACTGCACATTATGTTTTCTTTGATGAACTGGGCCACTTTTACGGAAGTGAGGACCTTGTAGGACTTGGCCTCTACCCACTTGGTGAAGTAGTCGATGGCTACCAACATGAACTCATGCCCATTGCTCCCGGTCGGGGATATTTTCCCTATCACGTCAATGCCCCAAGTTGCAAACGGCCAAGGAGTCGTCATGCGGTGCAGGTCATGAGGTGGGAGATGGTTGAGGTTGGCAAACCGGCGGCACTTGTCGCAGCTTCGAACGTCTTGAACGCACTGTCTCCATGGAGATCCGGTAGTAACCCATTCGAGGATCACTTGCATCGGGGCTCTGGCATTCATGTGAGGACCGCAGGGACCATTGTGGACTTCGGTCATCAACTCTCTGGCTCTTTCTTGAGTGACACATAAGAGGAGTGGTCCTTGATACCGTTTCTTGTACAGGTTGCCTCCTAGAATGACATAATGGGAAGCCAACCTTTTCAGGGCTTGTAAGCTCTTGGCTCTGATACCTTCTTTCGGTCTACCTTCTTCGTCTCGAAAGCGACTCTCCGTCTTTGAGGAATTGGTAAATCGATTGTACCAAGGTTCCTTTATAGGCTCGGGTCCCAGGTCCACTTCCTGACGAAAGTTTGGGGCTTCTCTTCTACCCAGTTTCTACGAAGGGCTTTATGGCTTTTCCCTCGGGGATCTCTACCAATGAGGCTAGAGTAGCTAGGGCATCTGCGAATCTGTTCTTTTCCCTCGGCAAGTAGTGGAAAGTCACTTCTCTGAAGCTGTCCGGTCAACTCCTCCATATGGGCATGATACCGTTGCAAATTAGGGTCCACGAGTCTTCCACTTGTTGGAGACTTGGTTGATGATCAGTGGCCGAGTCTCCCCGTAAACTTCGAGCTCCTTGACATTTCTTTCTAAGGCGGCCTCCGAACCAGCAATGCGGGCTTCATACTCGCGACATTGTTCGTGGCGGGAAAGTTCAACTTGAGGGCTATGGGGGTATGCTCATCTTTCGGATCGACCAATAGCATTCCTACACCGTTTCCTCTTTTGTTAGCGGCTCCGTCAAAGAACAATTGCCATCTATTTTCGGGCTCAGCTGCAAAGATCCCTTCATCAGGAAATTGGGGTTCGGGCCCTCTGTCTTCATTATCGGGGAAATTCGCCGGGTGATCGACAATGCTTGACCCTTGATGGCCTTTACGGTCACATAGTTGATGTCGTATTACGCCAAGAAGAAGGACCACTTCGCTAAACGCATTGAGAGGGAAGGCTTGTCAAAGATGTACTTGATGGGGTCCATTTTCGAGACCAAATTCCACGGGTGGGCTTGCATATAATGCTTCAATTTGCCGACTACCCGAGACCGATCTGCACAGTCTTTTCACATCTTGAGTAATTGAGCTCGCTCCCTTGTAGCTTCCGGTGACAAAGTAAATGGCGTTTTCCACCCGAGAGTCTTTCTTTTCTGAGCAAGCATAGCCCCAGCTGCCGTGTCGGTGACGGTGAGATAGAGCGAAGAGGCTTACGTCTATGTGGGGGCATAGTACGGGGATGTACTAAGTATGCCTTGATCTGGTCAAAGGCATCTTGGCATTCTTCGGTCCATTACGTGTCCACATTCTTCTTCATGAGCTTGAAGATGGGCTCGCACATAGTGGTCAACCGATTGACGAAACGGCCGATGTCTTGCAATTTACCCATGAAGCTCTTGACTTACATGCAGGTTTGAGGTGGCCTCATATCCATGATGGCTTTGATCTTTCGGGTCAACTTCTATACCTCGCTCCGTGACCGTATACCCAAGCACTTTTCCCCTTGTCACTCCAGAAGGTGCATTTGGCGGGGTTTAGTCTCATGGAATGTTGTCTCAACCTCTCAAAGAATTTTCGTAGGTCAACAAAGTGCTTTGCCCACCTTCTCCTTTGGAGTGGATTATCATGTCATCTACGTAGACCTCAATCTCCTTGTGGATCATGTCATGAAAAAGCGCGGTCGCTGCCCTTTGGTAAGTAGCCCGGCATTCTTGAGCCGAATGGCATTCTTTGTATAACAGTAGGGTCCCCAGCGGTGTGGTGAAGGCCGTCTTTTCTTGGTCTTTCTCGGCCATCTTGATCTGGTTGTAGCCTGCAAAACCATCAACGAAGGATTTGACTTCGTAGTTGGCGGTGGAATCCACCGGGATGTCTATGTTTGGCGAGAGGGTAGTCGTCTTTGGGCGGCCTTGTTCGAGATCTCGGAAATCCACACAGCAGCCGCACCTTCCCATTGGCCTTGGTTACGGTCACGATGTTGGACAACCATGTCGGGTATTCAATAACTCGATGAACCCTACCCGCGTAGCTTCTCAATTTCTTCTTTGACTGTAGAGACCATTCCGGCTTAATCTTTCTCGGTTTACATTTCTTGGCTTAGCATCTGGTGCTAGAGGAATTACGTGCTCTACTATCGAACTGTCTAGCCCGGCATATCTTTGTATGACCATGCAAACACGTCGATGTATTCTACGAGCGGCTCGATCAATCTGTCCCTTTCAACCCCACTGGAAGAAGCTTCCAATCTGTGTCTCTTTAGGTTCCTCAATAGTACCCAAGTTCACACTTATCAAAACCTCCTCGGCGGCTTGGGCCCGGCTTTCCTCTTTTCCGAAACCCGCTTAAAGATTTCTTTAATGTATTGTTCGTTTAGTGTGTTTGCATCTTGTTCAAATGATTCATTATTAAGCATTTGTTAAGTTTTGAGTTAATTTATCATTTGTTAAGTTGGCAATAAGAGGATAATCGAAAGATTTGTCATTTCATTCAAGATAAGGGAAAGATGACATCGATTACATTTTTCATAATCCTCAGGCGTGAGGCCTTCGGATGACTCTCGAGGACTGGAATTCGAAGATTCCTGACTCGGCGAATAGACAACACCGACTACGGACCCTACGCTACTTATTGACTCGAGGGGACTTGACAAGGTTGGGACCAGGATCTCACTCCTTCTAGCCGTTGCCACAGGGAGTAGCGGTCTTGCCGGCGTTGTCATTTGATTGTGCACTCTGCGGATCATTATTGCCTTTGTCGACACCAATTCCATAGGAAGTACTCGGGCTGATCGACGAGAATCTCCTTTACGAACTTAACTTCATCCATTTGTACCTCACGGGCGTAGGACCGGTTGTGCTTTCGGCATACGAGATACGGCTCTCTTCATCCCAAAAGTCTTACGGCTTGTTCACTCTTCTCTCTACCTTTTCCCAAACGGGGGTTGGGAATGATCCTCGGGAGTAGTAAGAGCCATTACAAACACATTATGCTCGTCATGGGTAATGAAGGGTTACGGAGAGACTTTCATTAACATGGCTTGTTTTACTTCAAACTCGCAGTCGTCATAAGTGAGCCTTTCTTACGTAATCTTGACCATAGTTACTTGGTTCGATGTCGTAGAAAAGAGGCCGAGCTCGACAACATTAACGAAATCGATTCCGACTATGGGTCCAAAGCGTCCCTCCATGGCGGCGGCATTAATCAGATCTTTCCATTTCCCTTGTAATTCAGCATAAGGAATATTGAATTTCAGGATATCTATGACCTCTGGATTTCCAAAACCATTTCCATTTGTTCCTCCGAACTCGATCATGTTGACTCGATTGTTAGCAGGAAGAGGATTCTTGACCACATTGGGACCCCGAGGTGGTTCTAACTTGCCTTCTTCAACTAGGCGAGAGATCAGGAGCTTCAGGTAGGTGCAATCATTAGTGTTATGGCCATGATAATTGTGAAAGCGACAGTGTTTGGTCTCGTCCATTCTGATACTGGGGTTCCTGGGTTTCCAGTTTTCCAAAGGTCTGATGAGTCCTTGGGCTACCAAACCGTCGAAGACCTTTTCTAGTGGCATTCCGAAATCTTCAGCGGTATAGAAAGGGAGCTTTGGCTTTGCAGCAGCTTGGCCTGCATTCTGTCCCGCTTTCTCATTCTGAATGTAATTAACAGCGCCAATCACTTCTTTTCCTTTCACGGTGACAGCTGGGGCATTTGACACCGGTGCTTTGTAGCGGTAAGAACTGGCTGTTCCTGTGGCCGGGGCCATATTGAAGGCATTCTCAAACTTGGTGCCGGCATTTACCATTGCCCGAAGGTCAGGATAGTAGTAATTGCCAATTTGAACTCTTAGTTGAGGTTTCAAGCAAGATTGGAAGATCTCCATCTGTTCCTCTTCATTGAGTGGGGTCATCATTTCACTGAGCTTCCAATTCCATCTCTTGTAGAATTCACTTACCGGCTCATCTACGAACGTTGTAGGGTACCCCGTAGGTCATTCCTACTGGTTTCCCAATTCAAAGTGGCCTTATACTTTTCTAGGAACGCTTCCTTGATCTGGTCCCAAGTAGCTCGGGCCTCTCTGGTTTCACATGCAGAACCACCTAAGAGCCGAACCTTTTAATGATAACCGAAAATGATCGGCCATTTGTTGCCGTGTACAATCTTTGGCTCTCATGGCAAGAATGTAGCTTTCAATGTGAGTCCGGGGACAATCGGGCGTTGAACTTTTCAATTTCTCGGCATTCGGAATTTTGGAGGGAGAGGGACAACTTTGGGATCGGTGATACGGTATCTTTGTCCTCTTGGTGTCTATTTCCCCAAACTTTTCTTGCATGGACCTAACTTGTTCCATTAGCCAAGCCATGTCGGAGTCGGGGATGGTTTAGGATTGCTCGATTCCGAGAAGGCTTATCCGACTTGGGTGGAAGGACGGTAGGTGGCACGGTGGTAGCCGGTACCAAGGCTTGGGGATCTTTGGAGGGGAAGTAAGTGTAAACTTGACCAGGTCCCGTGTTCCCGTGAGACCGGCCTGAGGCATAGGAATTAGGCTCATAATTTCCGAAGTAGGAGAAAGGATACGGAACCTCCCGGGGTCCTGTGGGCAAAGTTGGAGGTGGAAGATCTCGCCGTGGCGGGACATGAATTGAAAGGGTCATTGAGCTGATTTTGAGGCCTAGGGAATGCCTGGGATGGCCCATACCGAGGAGAGGGAGTGAATCCCATGGGGTAATGCAGAGGCCGCATGAACCGGGATAGCCGAGGCGTTTGCTTTCGTTGGTAGGGAACAAAGCTAGGTCTCATTTGAGGAGGTGAGGGTGTCGGGACCCCGATGGCTTGAGATGTTGGAAAGGATCGAAGAGGGGTAATCTGGATAAGGGATCGTATGAGGATGGAGGAGGGCATTGGTTATAGGTTGATGGAGCCGAGATGGCTGCTTCGGAGGCTCATCTTCTATCATCACCAAGGAACCGTTGGGCTCGACCACTATTTGAACTCCATGACCGCGAAGCGCTTCAATGAGCGTGGCTTGCCGTTCCTCATGGGCCTTACGACCGTTTTCCGGGGCTAAGGTTAGCTCTTCTTCCCTAGTCATCCGGTTACCCAAACCAAAGATCGTTCTCGTCAAATCGGCCATTCTCGACTCTCGAAACCGAGGATTCTCGCGAACCTGCTCCGAGGATTCTCGCGCTAACAAGTCGCCGACCCTGTTCTCACCCAGCTTCTTTCTCGCCGCGGGAAAGGGATAGGAAAGGTTTAGACTCGGGGTAGGTGTTTAGGGTGAAGGCTCGTGCAATATGCAAATTAGAATCTTCAAGTTTACTTAAAACAAAGTGTCTTTTATTAATATCTATTTGGTTGGAAAAGGGGTTCCGCCCTTCTTTTTCACAACTACTCTAGATCCCGGATCATGGGTTCCGTCACTACGTCTATAAGCCCTCGTATTCCACTCCGTATTTCGACCTCCTGTGGACAGCCCGGGCGAGGTCCTATAGGCACGCGGATCCCACCGACCGAGAGTAAAGAACGCTCCTATCGGGTCTAGCGGGTCATGTGACCTTTCAACGCACGAGCGATGCGGATTATAGTCAGCAATACCGGGAAAGTCTCGTCTCTCTCGCCTTGACGGATCTTTGATGAGTTTCGCTTGAGCGAATGACGGTTTTTGACTTTCGGTAATGTCCGAGAATATAATAGGCATGGGTCGGGCGGCAAAAGCCGGATGACACAAAGTGTCACATTGAACTTCGTTGCATATGCAGTGCGTGAGTCGGAATCGAAGTCAATGCCTGGCCAAGATCTTGCCAATTTTTCATTGTCGGAATTTTGGCAGAACTTCGCTTGAGCGAAAGATCTTTTGATTTTTTTTTGGCAAAGACTCGGTCTTGACTCTTACGCATTCCGTGTGGGTCAAGGTCAATAGTCAATGTCGGAGTCAAGATCCCACCGATTTTTTTCCTTGTCGGAATTTTCGCGTAATTTCGCTTGAGCGAAAATCTTGGCTTCCGTTATGAGCTAAGAGCTTGACCTTTACGTGGGTATGCAACCGGGCTATATGACACGGACTAGACCAAAAACCAACCAAAAGTCACGGTTTTTTGAAACGTGTGACACGGACCGTGCATTGGTCGACACCGGCGCCATGGGGAGGTTGGGATGATTCCGTGCGCGCCCGGAGCATCGTAAGGCTGTCCGTGATCGCACTGAACCACCCTCGGGTTTGAAGGACGTGCGTGCAAAAGTGTACGGGATATATCAAAGTGCGCGTAGTGTGCGGTCTCCTAAAAATGTTCCCTTTTGAGTTAAAACGAGAGATTTTCATAAATGTGTTTTAAAGGATTGATTTTCGGGACGGGGAAAATGCAACACATAAGCACGTAAATTTTCTGGGAGCCCCGCCAGCCATGGAGCCGAGTAGCCCCAAGCCGCTAGGATCGCCAGATTAACCATGATTTTTCCTGGTGGAATTGCCACCGAGGTCGCCCGGTCGAGAATCCAAGGAGGATTGAGCCGTACGACCGCATGGATCAATTTTCCAGTTCCACTCCTTTTGCTATTTTTCGGGTTGTTTCCCGTTCAAAGTATGCAAAGATTCCAAGATGCAAATGATGCAATGCATGGTAAAGAAAGCAAGCACGATTAATGAAATCGGCGATGGGAGTCTAACCCGCTCAAAGGGAAAAGCTTTCTTTTATTTTTTTTCGAAAAGGGATACTGGTACGTGGATTGTTAAACCACCGGTTATCCCAACTCCCACGTCAGGGAGTGTACAGGAAGGGTAAGTGGTTTCCACCTATATACCGAGTATCGATTTTTTTTTTTTGTTTTGAAAATAAAGCTTTTCTCCTTTGGGATGATCCCCAGCAGAGTCACCAAACTGTGAATGTGTGCCCCAAATTTTGTTTATTGGAATTCACGCGAGTTTGAAGACATCCGAGTTATTTGAAAAACGGAGTCGCCACGCCATTTTGATTACCTCAAAACTTTGAAAAAAAGGTTTTATGGGTTCGGAGGTTAAGTTACCCCTTGGGAAGAACGTTTGGCGTTCACCCAAAGTGCCTTGCCGGAGCAAGTCTCCCGAGATTTCATTAATCGTGTTTGCTTGCGTGATTTCTTTGTGTGCATGTGTTTGAGAGTAAAAAGGGGGAATGTCCCAAGTTATCTTCCGGACGTACAAACCATTTGTTGGTTGTCGCTCGGGATTTCTTGGAATTTATGTATTTGGGATTATGATCCCGTCCTTATCTTATGACTTATGATCATCGCATTTTAAACCTCGGGACCCTCGGGACTTGCGTGATCGAGAGAATGACTCTCTTTTGGTCAAAGATGAGGTTCTTTAGAAAGGAATGTCCTTAGCCCATCAATCCTATGCTTTAAGACGGTCGAGCTCGTATAGAGGCTTCATACTCATTCTTAAGCGATAATCGGAGATATAGGGTTCAAGGTTATCCTTTTCCTAAAGAAATCATGAACCTTTAATGGAAGGAACGATGCAAAGATGAAAACTTTTACACCGGTCCGTTCCAAGGTTGGGGGAAAGGGGAAATGCATGATGAAAAATGACTCTTTAATGAAAAAATGACATTTTGGTTTTAGCAAATGATGCTTTTTGATTTAAAGAAAGGATCTTTATTGCAAATGATGCATTATAGAAGGTTTTGAATGCAAAGGATGCATTTTTATTGGAAAAGATTTGATCTTTATATGCAAATGATGCATAAAGATAACATTTTTATTGGAAAATAGGGGTTTTAGGTGCAAAGGATGCACCTTTATGAAAAAGACTACATTTTTATGACAAATGAGGTCTTAATGCATGCAAAGGGGAAGGGGGTGATAAAGAAATGATCTTTATGAATAAATGCCAAGTCCCAAGCAAGATATATGAATGCAATGAGCAAGTATATCAATTAAAATGCAAGGTTAGGGCGTGCGAGGTTACCAATCGTTTCCTTCGCTTCTTCGGACGGAGCTAGGAGGAGAGGTTCGTCTTGGGTCTTCAAGGAGGAGGGAGATGGCTTCTTGAGCTTCTTCTTCGCCTTCTTGAGCCTTCAAGGGTGTTCTTCACGTCTTGATTATATTGCTATGGAGTGTGTGTGTTTTTGTTGTTGTTGTTGTTGTTGTTTGAAATGGGTAGAGGAGGGCTCTATTTATAGGCAGTCTGGATAAGGCTAATGAAGCCGTGCGGTCAGAAGCAGCGAGCTAATGCAGCCGTGCGGGCTTATCCATTGTGACTCAGCATTCTAGAACCATGCAAGGTGGCATTATTCTAGAACCTTCCCTCCTAATTAAAAAAACGTGTTTCTTAATTAGGAAGGATTCCCTTCAAATTTTTATTTAATTAAAAATGATTAGAATGCTTCCTAACGCCGGAAGGTCTGGGGAATTACCGGAAAACTTACCGAAAATGTCGGGAAAATTAACCGGAAGGCATGAGCCAGATTTGGGTACTTACACTGGGTGAAAGCAGTGATGTTTTTGCTTGGCATATGGAAGACATGAAAGGAATCAAGGAGGAGGTCGTTATTCACAGACTGGAATTTAATCTGACTATGAAGCATAAGGCACAAAGGCTGCGAAGTTTTGCTCGTGATAAAGAGGAGGCGATCAAACTTGAGGTACAAAAACTTTTAAGTGCAGGTATCATCAAGGAGGCTACACATACCACGTGGCTAGAAAATGTGGTGATGGTGAAGAAATCTAACGGGAAATGGCGTATATGTGTCGACTTCACCAACCTTGGTCTAGCCTGCCCAAAGGATAGCTATCCTCTACCTCGGATCGACAAGCTCGTGGATTCTATAGCTAGGCACACCACATTGATCTTCCTCGACGCCTATTCAGGCTACCACCAAATCAAGATGCACAAGGATGATGTAGTAAAGACCGCCTTCCAAGCCGCTGGAGGTATCTACTGCTACAATAAGATGCCATTCGGCTTGAAGAATGCAGAAGTGACCTACCAGAGGATGGTCAACAAAGTCTTTGCCTCCCAAATTGGTCGAAACATAGAGGCCTACGTCGACGATATGGTCATCAAAACAAAGGCCGAACGTCATGTGGTCGACCTAAGGGAAACGTTCGCCAACTTAAGAGCAAACGACATGAAGCTAAATCCTAACAAGTGCGTATTTGGGGTAGCCGCAGGGAAGTTTTTGGGTTTTATGGTTTCTCAGCGAGGTATTGAAGCCAATCCTGAAAAGATCAAGGCTCTGGTCAACATGAAGGAGCCTACGAGTATCAAGGAGATGCAGTGACTCAATGGAAGGGTGGCAGCCCTAGGTCGATTTATTGCTAAGTCGGCAGAAAGGTCTCTCCCCTTCTTTAAATCTTTGAGGGGGACGAAAATTTTTGAGTGGACGGTCGAATGTCGTTCGTCGTTCCAGCAGCTTAAGGAGTATCTTGCCTCTCCACCGTTATTGAACAGCCCCATTATGGGGGAAACATTGTTCTTTTATCTGTCTGTTGGCGATCAAGCCGTGGCCGCTGTTCTAGTTCGAGAAGAAGGAGGGCTACAGAAGTCTGTGTATTACGTGAGCAAGGCCCTGTCTAATGTGGAGGCTGGTATTATAATGTAGAAAAGGTGGCCTACGCTTTGGTTGTAGCATCAAGGAAACTGCGAGCTTTTTTCTTAGCTCACCCCATTGTCGTGCTAACTAATGCCCCTTTAAGTAAAATAATACGTAAGCCAGAAAGTTCAAGCCAATTACTCAACTGGTCAATTGCTCTCACAGAATTCGACATTGAGTATAGGCCTCGAAAGGCATTGAAAGCTCAAGCTTTGGCAGATTTCTTGGTCGAGCTTACGTTCACCAAGAAAGATAGCGAAGTACGAGCTCAGAAGGTGAAAGCAAATGGAAAGGAACCAGCAACCCAGCCTGCCATAAGTTTGCCCGACGATTGCTGGAAGATATACTCTGATGGGTCGGCAACAAAGAATGTTAGTGGAGCTGGAATTGTATTGGTCGAACCAGAATCAGGGACAGTCTACAAGGAAGGTCTGAGGTTCAAATTTGAAGCATCTAACAACCAGGACGAGTATGAAGCCTTGGTCCCAGCTATCGAATATGCAAAGTGTTTCGGGGCAACCAAGATCGTAGCTTACTGTGACTCGCAGTTGATAGTAAATCAAGTTAGAGGAGAGTACGAGGTCATGAACCCTACCTTGGTCAAGTACTGCAACCTGGTGAAGAAGCTAATCAGATACTTGGAATTTTGGGAGATACAGAGGGTTGGTCGAGATGATAATGAATTGGCCGACCTACTCTCAAAACTGGCTATATCGGACGAACAGCATGGGGAACCTATCTCTTACCTTGAACATCCAGCTTATGAGAGGGTTCAGATTCAATGCCTGGAGGATACTACTAGAGATTGGGTCTACACCAAGTGCTGGATCGAGGAAATTCGAGCTTATTTAGAGACCGGTGAGCTACCTGATGACGATAAAGCAGCTCGAGCTATCAAGAAAAAGGCTCCGAGGTACGTTATTCAAGGAAACGCGTTGTTCAGAAGGTCCTTCACTAAGCCATTATTAATATGTGTTCACCCTCAAGAAGTTACTCAATTGATGTACGAGGTACATAGTGGGGTTTGTGGCAGACAACCGGGGGCCAGAACTTTGGCCGACAAATTGATTACATTGGGCTATTATTGGCCACACATGAGGGCTGACGCTCATGACTTCGTTCAAGGGTGTGAACAGTGTCAAAGATTTGTCGACCTACCTCACTTGCCTACAACCAAGCAAACTCCAGTGGTCGCAACTTGGCCCTTCGATATGTGAGGAGTAGATTTGATTGGTCCCTTTCCACCTGCCCGAGGAAATTGCAAGTATGTGATCGTTGCTATTGATTACTTTAAAAAGTGGGTCGAGGCCAAGCCGTTAGCAAGGATTACAGAGGAGAACGCTATCAACTTCATTCACGATTTCATTTGGTGTCGCTTTGGGATTCCTCGAGCTATAGTGTCGGATAACGGGCTAAAGTTCTCCACAGCTTTCGAAGAAGAAATGAACAGAGTAGGAGTCAAGCATTGGAAGCATTCAGTCGCCTATCCTTAAGGTAACGGACAAGCTCTAGCAGCGAACAAGTTGGTCCTCTCTGCCCTCAAGACGGGTTTAGTTGGTCGACGAAGCAACTAGTTGGACGAACTTCCCATCGCTCTCTGGGTAGTCCGCACAACCACTCGGGGGCCCACGGTCGAAACCCCTTTCACTCTTGCATATGGATCAGAGGCCATGGCACCAGTCGAGCTACAATTCCCTACATCAAGGGTAGTTTTCTTTGATCAGGAGAAGAACGACACCAACAGGTTGATCGACTTGGATTTACTCGACGAGAAGCGAAATACAGCTCAGTTACGGATGATCAACTATAAGCAGAAAACTAAGAGTTACCACGATAAGAAAGTAAAGATGAGATCGTTCCAAGTAGGCGACCATGTGTTAATGAGGATCGAGTCAACTGGAAGGCGAACTCAGATGAACAAGTTATCTCCCAACTGGGAAGGTCCTTACATCGTTACTCGAGTTATTAAGGAAGGAACTTACATGATCGCCCATCTAGATGGTGAGGAGTTGAAGCACCCGTGGCATGCTACCCACCTTATCAAATACTACTTCTATTTCAGTCTTCTAGTTCGGTTTTCTAGTTCAGTTTCAACTTTAGTTTCCGTTTTCAAGTTTAGTTCTAGTTCTAGCTCTCTTTTCTCTATGCAATCGTGCTACTACTTCGATAAAGTTGCAGTTATATTCAACAAAAGATTGTGTTACATTTTTTGCATCGATTCTAACATGCTCGATTCTTAATCAGTCTCGTTCATTTAACAAGTCCGACTCTTAGTCGACTTCATTCTAACAGGCTCGACTCATAGTCAGCCACGTTCCTTTAAACAAGTCTGACTCTTAGTCGACTTCGTTCTAACAAGCTCGACTTTTAGTCAGCCTCGTTCCTTTAAACAAGTCTGACTCTTAGTCGACTTCGTTCTAACAGGCTCGACTCTTAGTCAGTCTCGTTCATTTAAGTCCGACTCTTAGTCGACTTCATTCTAACAGGCTCGACTCTTAGTCAGCCTCTTTCATTTAAACAAGTCCGACTCTTAGTCGACTTCGTTCTAACAGGCTCGACTCTTAGCCAGCCTCGTTCATTTAAACAAGTTCGACTCTTAGTCGACTTCGTTCTAACAAGCTCGACTCTTAGTCAGCCTCGTTCCTTTAAACAGGTCCGACTCTTAGTCGACCTCGTTCTAATGAGATTCGACCCTTAGTCAATTTCATTATCAAATGAGCCAAGTGTTAGGCTGAATTTATTTCTAAAAATTAGTCCGACCAAAGGCTCATAAAGATCTCGTTCATTCTATCAAATCTAGTTCGACACACATTCATACGAGGATCAAAATCAAAAGATTCAAGTATAAAAGGTCAACTACGATTAAAACGAAAGCATGTCTCCCAAAGCGGGCCAGGACTTAGACAAATAAAAACAAGTCAAGTTAAGATGCCTCCCAAAAGCTGGGCAAAGGCATTGATACATACATAAAAGCAAAAATTGTTTGGAAACTTGTCTCTTTACATTGCCAAATTAATAACCAAAGAAAGATTAAACAGTTGGATAGTCCTCAGCTTGATCGACGACATTAGATTGAGTGCCAGAAGTTGCTCTTGTTGTGGAAGATGGTTAAGCTTGCCAGATTCAGTAAATGCATACTTGGGGGTGTCTCCCTCGAACGCTAGCTCGTCAGGATCCTCAAGCTCCTTGAGTATGGTGTTGAAGTTGACAGATTCAACGGGAGGTACGACCCAAGGCTCCGCCTCCAGTTCAACATCTTCTTTTGCTAAGGCAGCTAAATCATTTTCATTATAAGGAAACAGAGAGTGACCTTGATGAGCTGCCACATCGTCCTGATCCTCTGAGGCCCACTTAGCTAGCCGCTCAACAGACAAATCGACAGAATGATCCACTAAGATGCGTCGAGCCATGTGCCGCCGTCCTACATCAAAGAAAGACCTTGCCTGCTCGGTGAAAAAGTTGTGGCATGCATCGATCTCCTTATAAGCTTCAATGGCAGCCTTGACAGAAGATTCCAACTTGGCTTGGACCTCTTCTTCCCATTGTTGCCGAGCAGCCTTAAAGTCGTCAGTTTGCTTGGCTAGCATGGCAGTGCTCTCTTCCATCATCTTGGTCGCCACCTCGAGATAATGATCAACTTTCTCCTTACCCAGCTTGACTGCAGTGAGCTTTTTCTGGACACCACCAAGTTTGCCCCATGCTTCTTCTTTGTCCTTCAAGGCATCTTTCTTCACCAGCTTCATGGCTTCATAAGCAGCATCCAAATCAGAATGCTCTTCCTTCAACTTAACACGTTCTCCCTCCAGCTTCTTTAGCTCACTAGACTTTCGATCTAGCATGGTCTTAGCGAGCTTCTCCTGCTCCTTAGAGGCCTTCCAATAGCTCGTGACCAGCTCGACCATAGTAAGAGCCAACAGCGAACAAACAAAAGGATCAGGTCGACTAAAACTGGGTTAAGGGGAATAGGCGAGCAAAAAGGAAGAGTGACAGTTAAAAAAAAAACTTCAAGTATTACCTCGAAATGAACAAGCCCCGACCTAGCCTTGAACAGCTCAGCAGTTAGGCCCCTATCAGTGTACTTGCTAACTAGATCCTGGTCAGCCGCCCGTCTCACCACCACCTTTCCATACTCCAGCTCTGGATACTCTCTGCACGAGCTATCCACTCCAGTAAGCAAAGGAATTTCGCTCAATTTATCCAAGCGAGCTTGAACTAGCTCGGGGTATGAGACTTGAATAGTTGGAGGTTGAGAGCTGCTGGTAATGGCCTTCCCTTTTTCAGGTTGGGGATTGGATTTGGATCTTTTCTTCGTCTTGAGGGGACGATCATCTTCTTCCTCCACATCATCTTCCATATCAACCACAGGAGTCCTGGCTCTAGTGTGAGGAGCCTCCTGCACCAGCTTCTGTACTGGCTCGGTCTCCACCTCGACTTCAGCATTGAAGGCCTCTTGGGCTTCTCCCTCTGTTTTCTCCGCCTCCACTCGATCAGACTCATCCTCCTCAGCAGGGATCAACCCCTCAGTATTTTCATCAATCAGCTTCAACAGCTTCTGGCAGTTCTCAGCCTCCTTCTGACGGTTTTCTCGAGCATTGGCAGCCCCACAGCTCCTCTTACTCTTCTTCACATTAACAACACGGGCCATATTAGCCTCTTGGTCGGGAGTAAGAACTGCACAAGACCAAAAAACAAAGTGTTAGTTCGTTATAAGTAGGGCATCGATCGACGAACAAAATATGTACGAGCTAAGTTCTACATACGAGCCAAATAGGTACAAGCTAAAGTTCTACATACGAGCAAAATATGTACGAGCTAAAGTTCTACATACGAGCAATCAATTGACGAGCTAAGGGATAAAATCGAGTAAACACTTACCACCAAAGTGATCCACTTTCAGCCTGCAGTGATCTGGGTCTTTTTTGCACTCATGACACTGGTTTTCAAACCTAAATATATCCCCCTCATGGGGGAACCAGTCAGGATACCTCAAACACCTAACTATGGGGACCAAGGGAACTACGTCCCCCTTGCCAAGCATCATCCCTGCTTGAATGTAGTTATTTTTGGTGGTCCCCAAAATCTCCTAGCTAATTGGGCCCCTCTCAGCTAACTTAACCAACTTCTTATACAAATCATCGCTCCAGTACGGGACCCAATAATCCTCCTCCTTAATCACATCAGACTCGACATCTGGCAACGGGAACTCCCATCCTCTCCTACTTTTAACTACTATGACATGAGCATTCCAGCCACTCACTTTGCTAGGAAGATTAACAAAAAGATTTGGGGCAGGGGCCTAGAGGGGGTGTTGATCCCCATGTCTACCTTGTCTGTGGTGACCTTGAAAAACATCCTAAAGACATGAAGACAAGGCTCAAATCCTAAGAATCTACACACCATTGTAAAGCACACTAAGACTCTACAAGTATTAGCTCCCAGTTGGAGAGGCAAGACATCCATACACTCCAAAAACTCATTAATAAAGGGATCTAAAGGTAGTCTTAGGCCAGCCTCGAATTGGCCATAGAAGAAGGCCACTCTAGTGGGATCAGTGGTGTAGGTATCACCAAACTGGGACATGAATTCTTTCTTCCTGTAATGAGTCACCCTAAACTCCTTCCAGTCTACTTCACAGAAGTCATACACCATGGCTACCCGAGACTCCGAGTTTCTTTTCCCTCGAATTGGCTTGGGAGGTACGTAACCTCTCTCATTCCTCCCTTTAGCAACAGAGGAGTCAAAGGCATCCACTATCCTTGGGCTGGAAGAAGTAGAAGCTGAAGCTCCCCCTTGAGCTGCCATATCTGAAGAAGAAGAAGAAGAAGAAGAAGAAACAGGGGAATCAGTCATATGTTCAGACTCAGACGACCTACCTACGGACGACCTAGATTCCCCTGGAAATCCCTTTCTATTTCTATGGAAGGAGGGCTTATTGGGATCCTTGACATAGTATAGAGCTAGATGGTCGAGCAATTCATGAAAAAGATGAAAAGACACAACAGTTGGGTCGTCTATTTCTAAATCTCCCAAGTTTTCTCCTACGGGCAAACCTAGTTCGCTAAAATTCAATCCCCACCTGGTCAAGATGGACACACACTCAGTCATGGACATCTCCTTCCACACTCCCTCTATGTGTTTGTATATTCGGTGATTAATGGTGCAATATCCATACCAAGCCCCAGGTTCGCAGCTAAAGGTCCTAGCCATGGCAGAAATCAAAAGAAAAACTCAAAAGTGAACGAAAAAGCAAGAAAATCGAAGAATACCTTAAATTAAGTTGAAGACGAAGGTCACAGCGAGGAAAATAAAAGGCTGGAACCACCAGGGATCAAGAACCTTGCTTTGCTTGTCGTTGAGGATATACGCTTAGAATTGGGGGATTCGCAAAATCCGGAGAGGAAAAGGTTTTCTCTTTTAAATCCTTACTAGAAATGGAAATGTAGGGATTTTCAAACGGTTAATCAACATTTAATTGCCCAGACGATTTTCGAGGCAGCAATAATTATGGAAATACGGCGCTTCTACTGATCCAGCCGTCCACAGTCAATGCCAGGATTGAGCCACGTCACCATTGGTCGACCAAACATCAGTTCGAGCATCGACCTACGATCTACTTCAAAACTAAATTGAAAATTCTCGTAACTTTCTGGTCGACAAAGTCAACTCAGAAAGTTGGGGGCCACTGAACGGAATAAAAGTGACGGGCTAGGCCCAACGAGCAAGCCCAGTTATTTACATATTATTGTCACCACATTCTCAGTGGGCTAGACCCAATTATTGCTCGGCCCAAGGCCCATCAGCAAGATCAGTTGACCTAGCTCATTGTCCGACCGACGTGGTCCCGAGCTAGCTATCGTCCGACATACGATCCAGATTCTATTCGGGTACGGTCCGACCCTATCCATCAGTCAGGTCGACCTGGATCCAAACAGGCGACCTCGACCTACTATACTACGTCGACCTACAGAGTCCATGCGTATTTACGATTCTTTTCTTAACATAATTTTTACAAAACAGAAGTTATTTATGAACACGATATCTTATACAAATCTGATCCGTGATTATAGGGATTTCATACAATCCTACCACAATTATATCTCTCATCACCAACTATAAATACATGACAATATTAACCATTTCAAGGTAATTGCTATTTAATATTGTGAATACATCTGTTCATTATATTTTATCAGCTCTCATATACACCATACTTACTCTCACGCTCGAGGATTTTTGCCGAAAACCATTCTGGCTAGTTGCGAGTTCTATTTTCAGGTCAAAAACCAGATGATCAATTTTGTAGCCGGACGAAAATTGATTACCGCACTATTCCTGCCCATCACTATCTTATTATTTATTTTACTAGCAGTACCCCCGTGCGATGCACGGACAGTTACTAATGCATAACTGATCGAAATCGAAACAAATACAAAAGAAAATAGAGATGTTTGACATTGCAAAACAATTATTTGAAAATTATATTGCCTCAATGAATTTACTTGTCTCAAAAAATAATATTTATTTTTTGACAAACGAAGATACAAACATTATAAAGATTAATTTTCTCAAAATAATACCACTTCGGATATACTTAAGTTGTTAAAAAAAAATAATGTCATATTTTGAAACGAAGGCACTAACATTACAATATTTCAAAAATGAATATTACTTTCGATTCTAAATGAATAACCCAAAAATAATACTACATTTTTTTTCAAAAAAAAATGAGCATTGTTTCCTTCAGCCCAATGAATATTTTAAAAATTAATACTACTTCATTCGCCTATGCAATTAATGTTTGTAATGTTAGTGTCTTCGTCTAAAAATATTACATTAATTTTTTAGAAGAAAAAAGTAGTATTATTTTTTAAAATGTTCATTGAGACGAAAGAAGCAATGTTAATTTTTTTTTTGGACATATAAAAAAATTCTACTTTTTAACAAAAAAAAATTCATTCAATTCAAAAAATGAATATTACTTTCATCCCATAATTAATACTACTTTCTATATAAAAAAAAAATTATTTCCTTTGCCTCAATGAATTAACTTGTCTCAAAAAGTAATATTTATTTTTTGACACGAAGATACGAAGATACGAACATTATAAACATTAATTTTTACAAAATAATACTACTTCGGGTAAAAAAATAAATTAATATATTCGTACCAAGGAATATTTTATAAAATAGTACTTAATATGTTTAAAAAGTTAATGTAAAATTTTGAAACGAAAGAAATAACATTACAAACATTAATGTATATTTAAAAAGTAAAATTATGATTATTATTATTATCATTTATAATAAAAATATTTAATTCACACTTAATTATTTTGCAAAAAAAAGATATTGAAAAATAAAAAAGAAAAATTAAGATAGGATAATTAAGAAATTTATATTTAAAAAATAGTGAATTTTTTTTTGTCCAAATTTAATGAAATTAGTCTCTAATTAAAGAGGAAAAAAAATTATGAATTTTGGTGTAAAATTTTTTTTTTAAAAATTTTTTTTTTGATAAAATAATTGAGGTAAAAAAAATGGGAGGAAAAAAAAAATCCGAAAATAAACAAGCCAATCAGAGCGCGCCACGTGTCGTGGCTTTTAAAAAAAAATAAAAAATTATACGCGTCTCACGCGCCTCTGTAGGCGCGTGTGGTGCACGCGCCCAGTCCCCGCTTGCCACGTGTCTCCTCAGCCTTGTTAATTGCCAAAATGCCACCGTGTGAAATTACCAAAATACCCCTGGCATTTTGGCTCCAAGGCTGTTCTGCTTTTATATTACTTTAGATTTTAAGTTTTTCCGTTTGTTTTCAAACATTGCAACCGATGCATCTAAGACTGGTCCTGTTAGAGTTAAATAATCTTTAACAATAGATGAATAAGTACGTTGTCAAAATCTATTTCTTTCGCCCTATTTTTGCCCTGTCGTTCTTTTTTTTTTTTTTTTTTCTTTCCTTTAGTTTTAAACGACTGTAATCACCTGCAAGAAATATAAGAAGCAAGAGAAAGAAAATAGAAGAAAGACACGCAGAGAAAGAGAGAAAGATTGGACACGCAGAAGAAGAAGAAGACCCAATTGTTTTGGTCTCTTGTGTATTGACTTTGTTAAATATGCAATTTACATTCAGCTAAACTAGGAAAGTAAATAATGACCAACTACACTAATATTCTATCTCAATATCTTTACCTATTTACATGGACTAAATTATAGTGATTGCTGGTGAAAATATACACAAATATTACAACAGATCCTAGGCCTCTTTGGTGGAAACTTTGTTTGGTCCTTGGCCTATGATATTTCCACTTTCACCCCCCCTCAAGCGAAGCGGAGTGGACTGGAGCTGCAGCTTGCCGGAAAGAAGTTGAAAGCGTGGAGCTGCAAGGCTCTTCGTAAAAATATCAGCGAGCTGGTCCGCAGATGAAATGTGATGAAGACGCAAAAAACCCCGTTGATGTAATTCACGAACAAAGTGAAGATCTATCTCAATGTGCCGTGTACGGGCGTGAAAAACGGGATTTTTGGACATATGTAGCGCCGAAACATTGTCACAATAAAGAATGGGGGGAGCCAATGGAATACCCAGTTCTCGAAAAATATAAGAAAACCACCTGATTTCTGCCGCGGTATTAGCCAATGCTCTATACTCAGCCTCGCTGCTAGAGCGAGAAACGGTGTGTTGCTTTTTAGCGGTCCAAGCTACGAGATTTGGACCAAGAAAAACACAAGCGCCAGTCGTGGAGCGACGATCGTCTGGGGATCCGGCCCAGTCCGCATCACAAAAGGCAACAATGGAGGTATCAGTAGACTTCTGGAAGGTGAGACCAAGAGAAATTGTGCCCTTAAGGTATCGAAAGATGCGTTTGACTGCTTGAAGATGAGAGGTGCGTGGAGAATGCATATATTGGCAAACCCGATTTACGCAAAGCGAGAGGTACGGACGTGTCAAAGTGGCGTATTGTAATCCGCCAACCATGCTTCGGTAGATGGAAGCATACAGTAAAGGATCACCATCTTGGGCCGAGAGGTGAAGGCCGGGAGATAACGGAGTGGGTGCGGGTTTACAATATTGCATGTTAAACTTGTGCAACAAATCGGACACATAACGTGGGCGGATTTAGGCTGTAGAAGAGAAGGAGTACGTGTGGTTTCGACGCCGAGGAAAAAACTAAGAGGTCCCAATCTTCGGCTATCAAAAGTCGAACAAATGGAGTCCAATACTGTGTTAACTTCAGAAACACTAGAACCGGTGACAATAATGTCGTCAACGTAAACGAGAACGACCACAGTTACACCCAAGTGATGACGAATAAACAAAGAAGAATCAGAAGCGACTGTTGAAAAATCCCAAAGTAAGAAGGTAATCATGGAGGCGTTGGAACCACGCCCGTGGAGATTGTTTAAGACCATATAGTGCTCGATGTAACCGACAAACATGATCCGGATGTGAAGAGTCGACAAACCCCGGTGGTTGAGCCATATAAACTTCCTCAGAAAGAATGCCGTTGAGAAAGGCATTTCGAACATCAAGTTGCTCAAGGGGCCATTCTCGTGAGTGTGCCAAGGAAAGGACGGTACGAATGGTGGCTGGCTTAACAACGGGACTAAATGTTTCCTCATAGTCAATTCCCTCTTGTTGAGTGTAACCTTGTGCGACTAGCCGAGCTTTGTAACGTTCAACTGAACCATCAGCTTTGCGCTTGATCTTATAGATCCATTTGCTGCCTACTATGTTGTGGGAAGAGGGAGGTGGGACAAGGGTCCATGTACCATTTTTGTGAAGTGCAACAAGTTCGTCATGCATGGCCTGTTGCCAACGGATCAATGGAGCAGCCTGTTTAAACGTACGTGGCTCAAAAAGATGAGAGTCTGATGAAGTTGCACTTAAAGCAAACTGATGCTTTGGTCGAAAAATACCAGCCTTGGCTCTTGTAGTCATGTGGTGAGTACCCGGATTATTGACTGGCTGTGGAACCAAAGTAGGGAGAACAGGTGCAGTAGGCTGCAGATTGGAGAGGGGCGGGCTGGAGTCAGGAGCAGGTTGACTAGACGCAGCCGATTCAGCTGTAATAGGGACTGCACTAAGTAACGGATTGAGCCCAGTAGGTGCAGCAAGATCAGGCCCAAGCGGAGAAGAGAAAGTGGCCGAGCTTGGTCCAGAAGGGGACTTTGGGCTGTCCAAGTTGAGAGGCCCATGTGTGTCGGCTGAAGGAGTTTCAAGTGAGTTGTGACTGTTAGGCTGAGGAATAGCAACATGGATTGCTGCTGGGGGCATGTTTCCAGGCACTGCTGTAGTAGTAGACACAAATGAATTTGGTTGTGGTCCTTGTGATGGCTGGCTCGGGCCAGGAAGAGCTGTTGCAAAAGTCTTGGCAACATAGAAAAAATGTTTTTCATCAAATAATACATGCCTCGAAATATATATCCGTCCCGTTTGGGGATTATAACATCTGTATCCTTTTCGCATGGAGTCATAGCCTAAGAACACACAAGGGGTGGACTTAAGCATTAACTTGTGTTGATTGTACGGGACAAGATTTGGGAAACAAGTACACCCAAATGTTTTGAGGAAACGATAATCAGGAATGCGTTGCCACAATTTTTCATACGGAGAGATGTACTTTAATTGTTTCATAGGCAGCCGATTAATTAGAAAAACAGCAGTAGTGAATGCCTCAAGCCAAAAGGACATGGGAACTTGAGATTGAGCAAGGAGACACATACCCATTTCAACAATGTGTCTGTGCTTACGTTCCACAACCCCATTTTGTTGTGGTGTATAAGGGCATGATGTGCGGTGACCAATACCATGTTTTATTAAGAAACTAGCCATTTGCCGATTAATGAACTCCCCTCCCCCATCTGTTTGTATTTTCTTTATGGTGTGAATGGCAGAAATTTTACGGGATAACTGATTTTCGATAAAGACTTTAAAATCAGAAAACACCGTAAAGACATCAGATTTATGATATAAGGGAAACAACCACACAAAGCGAGAGAAATCATCCACAATAGATAAATAAAACTTAAATCCGGAAACAGATGGAGTTGAGGAAGGACCCCAAACATCTAAATGTAACAAATCCAAAGGTTTAGGAGAATTAAACGAACGAGGCTGAAACGGGAGATTACATGACTTTCCCAAAGGACAAACATGACACATCTCTTTATTTTTAACGGAACCGCTAACCGGTATCCGAACTTTATTAACCAAACATTCAAAAATTTGAGAAGAAGGGTGTCCTAAACGGGCATGCCACGTAGAAGAAGAAGCACGTTCCCCAATTAACGCCAAGGAATTTACGCGAGAACTGGGAACGAAGGACAACGTGTAGAGATCTCCCGCATTACTGCCAGAAAGAATAGTCCTCTTGGTACGGTTGTCCTTCACACAAAACCCAAAAGCAGTCAATTCAAAGAAACAATTATTGTCCAAGCAGAATTTTCGGATAGAAAGCAAAGAACGACTAATCTTAGGTACATGTAAGACAGTATTCATAGCAAAGGAATGATTATTTGCAAAAAAGCGAGTGGAACCAATATTTGCTATAGGAATTGAAGAACCATTAGCTACAATGATGGAATCAGTACCTGAGTAAGGGGAATACTGTTGCAGTACATCCGGAGAAGATGTCATGTGATTAGTCGCTCCGGAATCAAGAACAAATGAGACGGGAGCCATGGGTGAAGAACCTGCGTGCGAAGATCCGCCATTCGGATAGTACTGTGCACTATAGGCGAAATTGCCCCGCTGGTAACAAGTGCTAGCCTCGTGCCCATGTTTCTTACAGAGCTGACATGACATAGTGTTTGGATCTTGGCTTATGAAGGGATTAGGTGGGGTATATGGGACGGTGTGAGTAGGGGTAGATGGCCTAGTGTATTGGGACATATGGTTAGATTGGAATTGTGGTGGCAGCGGAAGGAGTCCCCGTCCTTAATTACGACGATTTGTTTTGATTGTTCCTACGTCCACCATTACGGTTTGAGTTTGGGAAAAAGAAATACCCACCAGAGTTTGGAGTGTTTGGCCGAAACCCTCCCCCATGGTTATTATTGTTAGGTGTGGCTGGATTAGAGGATGGCGGTGTGGGGTCGGGAGAATGTTTCTTTGGAGGCGGCAAGTCTTTGTCATGGTGGATTTGGTATGATTGGAGAATCTCTTTTGTAAGGCTTCCTCTTGGAGTAAGAGATCCTTGAGGTCATCTATGGAGGTTGTACCTTTGGAGTTTTGGGTTGTAATAAACTCCTTGTAAGTATATCCTAACCCACCTAGAATACGGGAACGGAGAGTATGGTTCGACACGGCTTCACCGGCTCGGGCTAGAGAGTGAGATAGAGTTTTGGCTTTAAGAATGTATTCTTGGATTGTCATACCCGGAGTGAGTGAAAGGTCATGAAGTTCCTCTTGAAGCTTTTGAATGTGGATGGTGGATGCAACTCCAAATTCTTTGGCTAAGAGATCCCAAGCTTCGGGAGCGGTGTTACATGGATTGACATGAGGTTGCACATCCGACTCAACGGTGGCTTTGATCCATCCTAGAACAAAGCGAGAGGCATATACAAAAGCTTCATATGCTGGGTTGTCACTAGAAGAAGGTTCACCAGTAGAGGTTTTGCCGGTTAGGATTTTGGGAGGTGGGACTTTATTAGTGAGGACATGGGTAAGGCTATGGATCTCAAGCATAGAAAGAAATAGTGAGCTCCAATTTGGATAGTTCTCATTTGTCAATCTGCAGTGGCCCATGTAGGACTGGACGTTAAAGAGAACAGGAAGGCCATGTTTGTTGTAAGAGTTGTTGGATTTCCCGGGATCGGTAGTAGCCATGGTGTTGGTAGCGACACTAGATTCATCACCCATGGCTATGTGTGATGCTCTGATACCATAAACGACTGTAATCACCTGCAAGAAATATAAGAAGCAAGAGAAAGAAAATAGAAGAAAGACACGCAGAGAAAGAGAGAAAGATTGGACACGCAGAAGAAGAAGAAGACCCAATTGTTTTGGTCTCTTGTGTATTGACTTTGTTAAATATGCAATTTACATTCAGCTAAACTAGGAAAGTAAATAATGACCAACTACACTAATATTCTATCTCAATATCTTTACCTATTTACATGGACTAAATTATAGTGATTGCTGGTGAAAATATACACAAATATTACAACAGATCCTAGGCCTCTTTGGTGGAAACTTTGTTTGGTCCTTGGCCTATGATATTTCCACTTTCAAGTTTCAATAAATTTTCAATTTAGGAATGATTAAAGATTATTATAATGATGACAATAAAATAATCTTAAAAGTGAGAATTTTGAAACCCAATTTGACCCCTTTTTCAACAGTCTAACCAAACGACTTTGTACATTTTCCATCACTCCATTCATCCTCCCCGGACATGGAATTGTTCGCTGCAGTGATAATTTCTTTTTTATTTTTTTAAACACAATTTTTTTTTATTTTAAAATAAAAAATTGAGATTAATTTGCTTTATGAGTTTTACATGTATCGAAATAATTATGATTGTTCATTCACCAACAAAGGATCCCAAAATATTTAGCCCTACAATGGAAGAAGCGATGCCAAATTTTATTCTCCCCGACGTTGAAAGACTCCCACCACACAAATAGACACACAATCTCTATGTGAAATGATTTGGAGCGTGTATCGATGCACTGATTAGATATATGAACGACATTTATTTAAATATTAATAATCTAGATTTATTATCTTTAAGGTAAATTTTATGTGTCTAGCATATCGATGCACTGATTAGATATATGAACGACATTTATTCAAATATTAATAATCTAGATTTATTATCTTTAAGGTAAATTTTATGTGTCTTTAAGACACATAAAATTTACCTTTTGATTTTAGTAATTTGATTTAGAATTACATTTTAATTCACTCCAACATAATTAAATTCAAGATCGACCTTATAAGGATAAGGAAGTTGTTGCGACCTTTAAGCTACACCAATCATCCAAATTTTGACTCACCCCTGCTTTAATATTATGGGTGAATTTCGTTGATTCATAAAAAAAGTTAATTTTGGTTTTTGATATAATATCAGTAGCATACTATATTATAATTGAGAATTATTGTTAAAACGCTACAAATGTAAAACTGCATAAGTTTCAAATGAATCTATGTTATGAGCTTACCAAACGCAAACGCAAGGACTATTTCCAAACGGTATTAGAATCATTTTTGGCGGGTAAATGCGTGTTTGATCTTTGTATTAGAATCGCTTTTGACGGGTAAATGCGCGTTTGATCTTTGCATTAGAATCGCTTTTGTCGGGTAAATGCGCATTTGATCTTTTAAAAAACATACCCAAACCCACCTTAACTAAGGAAAAATAGTTGGTTGACACTTCATTTCAATAGTGACATTAATAATGTCACTACAACCCCCCCCCCTCTCTCTCTCCCTCCCTCTTCAATAAATGAAGAAAAATACAAACCTCATTGGCATGGCTAGACACATATTGACAATAAGTCCATGGGTTCAAAATTGACAAACATGAACCAAAATCCCAAATTTTCCTCACACATTTGCAGAATAGTCGTTGGTTTAAGAGACATATCCCACCATGCCATGAGACAAAAAGGGCCGAAAGTAAATATATTTTTGGCTCAATACCGACAAGGATAAGGTTGTTAAGGTCCAATGTTTTTACTCTTATTTCAATCTTTCCATTTCCACATAAATAAATAAAGACTTAAAACACACATTATCAATTTAATTTCTTTCTATCATCACTTTGTTTGCACAATGCTAATCAACGTAACTTGGACCAACTTTTAATTTTTTTTTTTTTTAATTCCCATTAAACTTTAGATCAACTTTACTCCCATTCCGTAGTCGACAAAGTCACCGTAAATTGTATAGTAGTCTTCCACTTACTTGCAAAACTCATCGAACTCAGCATTGGAGAGCATGCACCTTGCTCTAGCCAATAATGTCTGATTCATGCGCTCTGCGATACCATTCTGCTGTGATGTACCACTGAATGTGAGATGCCTAGAAATCCCCACTTACTTGCAAAACTCATCGAACTCAGCACTACAAAACTCCAACCCATTATATGTCCGGAGTCTCTTTATCTTGATTTTCCACCAGTGTCTTCCACTATCTATAATTGGTGAGAGCCTCACTCTTGTGATTCATAATAATCACCCAAGTCTTCCTCGAGTAATCATCTTCCCAAGTAAACAATACTCAAAACTTAAGGTCTTTAACCTTATGGCCACATAGAAGACCATGATTAGCCAATATTTGCATCCCTCTAATGCGCATGTGCCCAAGCCTAATATGCCACAACTTGGTCATATCCTCGAACACTTCAGATGATGCAACCAATACTGACCCAGAAATCGTCCCTCCTTGAAGGAAATACATGGAGCCCCGCTTAAGGCCTCTCAATCACTTCAGAATCTTTGCAAACATGAACTGCTGCATCTTTACCTTTGAAAATGTACCCTTTGCTGTCTAGCTGACTAAGAGATATCATGTTATTCGTCATCTGTGGAACATGATTACATCGTTCAAAGTGTAGAACTTACCATCATGAGTCCGTAGCTTGATAGAGTCAATACCAACCACCCTGCAAGTAAAACTGTTGGCCATATGAATATTACCACCATTTACCTACTCATAAGTTGTAAACCACTCTCTCCTCGGACTGATATATAAAAAGCCCAGAATCAAGAATTCACGCATATGACTGTTTCACAGACTCTTCTGTCACTAAAGCATAATTTCGATCAGAGCTGCTCGTATCAACTGTAGTAGCATTAGCTTCATTACGATTTGGAGGCTCGCCTCGCTTCTTTCTAGGACAATATGTCTTCTAATGTCCCTTTCCCTTTTAGTAATTACAAATATTATCAGGTTTCGGTCTCTTCTTGCCAGACTTCTTCTTCTTGTGCTTTCTGCTAGAACCCCTACTATCTTATGCAACCAAACTTGCTGTCTGATTATCTGTACCACATGGGGGCCCAAGACCCCATTCATATCGACTGTGGGCCAGGGCCCCTTCAATCGATGTCATGCGGACACATGATAATTTAAGACCACTTTCCCGCAACCCTGAGCTCATAAGCGAGCATGATCTCGATCCATGGAAGGAGCCTTTGCATCTATCTTGATTAGTGGCTTGGAGGCCGAGAGGAATCTTACTCCACGTGCAAAACTGAGCAGGGGTCTGTTCAGCCGAGCATGATTCTACTCGTACAATCTTATTCCAACAAGGATTCTAGTGCTTCTCATGATATAATCCTAACCAAGATTTACTTTCCTAATACAATTCAACTACTAAATCGTTATTATTAAGGATTACTCCACCGCCTACCTATAAATAAGAGATCGTAACTCCACAATCAGGTATATTCTAGTCTCTAATCTTTTTTCCTTGCTATTTTCTTACTTTCTCAAACATTTTCTTATTATCACGCCGGAGGGCATTCGCTGGTGAAGCCCCGACTTAGTTTATTTGTTTGTTCATCTGTTTCAGGCTTAATCAAGGCAAGATATCTGATCCGTTAGTTCCAACCATAAATATATTTACACGACTTTTACATTAAAAAAAATCTCCTAATGAAATTGACATGTTTATTTTAGCGAAAAGTTTGTAAAGTGGTCCAGTAACCTCCTGATCATGATTTTTCAGCTGTCAATGCTTCCCTTCTTTTGCTCACGGAACCAGGACATGGCTGTTCCAGAGAAGGTACTCGCAAAAGCCTTGCAGAGAATATCATCTGCATTGATGAGGAGGGCTATAGTGGATTGAAAACTTTGCACATGTGTGAATGTGTGCCCAAATTTTGTTTTTGTTGAATTCACGCGAGTTTGAAGACATCCGATTTAATTTGAAAAACGGAGTCGCCACGCCATTTTGATTACCTCAAAACTTTGAAAAAAAGGTTTTATGGGTTTGGAGGTTAAGTTACCCCTTGGGAAGAACGTTTGGCGTTCACCCAAGGTGCCTTGCCGGAGCAAGTCTCCCATGATTTCATTAATCGTGCTTGCTTGCGTGCTTTCTTGTGTGCATGTGTTTGAAAATAAGGAGGGAATGTCCCAAGTTGTCTTCCGGACGTACAAACCATTTATTGGTTGTCGCTCGGGATTCCTTGGAATTTATGTATTTGGGATTATGATCCCGCACTCATCTTGTGACTTGTGATCATCGCATTTTAACCTCGGGACCCTCGGGACTTGCGTGATCGAGAGAATGACTATCTTTATGGTCAAAGATGAGGTTCTTTAGAAAAGGAAGGTCCTTAGCCCATCAATCCTACGCTTTAAGACGGTCGAGCTCGTATGGATGCTTCATACTCTTTCTTAAGCGATAATTGGAGATATAGGGTTCAAGGTTGTCCCTTTCTAAAGAAATATGGAACCTTTAATGGAAGGAACGATTTAAAGATAGGATCTTTTACACCGGTCTGTTCCTAGGTTGCTAATGGGGACATGGGGGAATGTACGATAAAAATGACACTTTAGTGAAAAGATGACATTTTTGGGTTGCAAAGGATGCTTTTTGATTTAAAGAAGTTATCTTTATTGCAAAGGATGCATTTTGAATGTAAAGACATGATTTTTATGCAAAGGATGCATTTTTATTGAAAAAGATTGTATTTTTATATGCAAAGGATGCATAAAGATGACATTTTTATTGGAAAATGGGGGGTTTTAGGTGCAAAGGATGCACCTTTATGGATAAAGACTACATTTTTAATGACAAAGGATGTCTAATGCATGCAAAGGGGAAGGGGGGTATAAACATATGATCTTTAATCTACCAAGTCCCAAGCAAGATAATATGCAATATATGAAATGCAATGAGTAATTAGAATCACATAGAGCAATTAGGATGCAAGGTTAGGGTGTGCGAGGTTACCAATGGCTTCCTCTTCTTCTTTGGATGGAGCTAGGAGGAGGAGTTGATCTTGGGATCTTCAAGGAGGAGGGAGGTGGCTTCTTGGCCTTCTTCTTCACCTTCTTGGACTTCCAAAGAGCTCTTGGGAGTGTATTTTACGTATTATGTGTGATGGTGGATGATTTTTGTGTGTGTAAAATGGGTAGAGGAGGCCTCTATTTATAGGCAGCTGGAAAAGGCGAAAGAGGCCGCGTGGCTTCATTTGCGGCAAAAGAGGCCGTATGGCTACATTTGCTGTCGGCCCAGATTTTCTAGAAACATGCAAGGTGGCATTCTAGAAGGTCAGCGAAAGAGGCCGCATGGCTTCATTTGCGGCAAAAGAGGCCGTATGGCTACATTTGCTGCCGACCCAGATTTTTCTAGAAACATGCAAGGTGGCCTTCTAGAAGGTCTTTTCCAGCGAAGGACTACGTGGAATTTTAATTCCTAGCAAGTCCTTTGCCCCTATAGGTTTGGAAAAGTTCCCAAATCGCCTCTGAACTTTAGGAAAGTCCGGGAATTGTCGGAAAACTTAACTGGATGGCATGAGCCGATTTGGGTACTTACGAAGCCCTGGCAACGTCACTTGCGGTGGCGAGTGGGGTTGTCGGTAGAAAAGGATCCAATCCGCGAATGCCGAGACGGATTGGGTGACCAAGTTGGTCGAGTGGCCGGACCTTTCATGAAAGGCTACCTACGTATCCGGAGGAATCAAGCCAGCCGTAGTTCGGAACTTTAGATCCGCCGGGAGGAAGAAGAGAAGCGGGTCTCTTCTTGGGAAAAAGAAGAGAAAATGACCTAGGAGGTCAAGCAATTGATCCTACTGGGGATATGCTAGGAGTGACCAAGGTGGTCGGATAACTGAACTTCTATGAGGGGCTGCTTTATCACTAAGGGGTGACAAAGAAACAGGGTGACCAAAGTGGTCAAATGGCTGGACCTTTTATAAAAGGCTACCTACGTATCCCGGAGGAATCAAGCCTTGATCGTAGTTCAAGCTTTGACTAGATCGAAATGTTATTCCTTCAACTTGGAATAACGGAGATCGAAAGAGAGAGCGAAATGTCATTCTTCCACCTTGGAATGACGGAGATCGCGAGGGAGATCGAAATGTCATTCTTCCACCTTGGAATGACGGAGATCGAAAGATAGAGCGAAATGTCATTCTTCCACCTTGGAATGACAGAGATCGAAAGAGAGAGATCGAAATGTTATTCTTCCACCTTGGAATAACGGAGATCGAAGGAGAGAGAGCGAAATGTCATTCTTCCACCTTGGAATGACGGAGATCGCGAGAGAGATCGAAATGTTATTCTTCCACCTTGGAATAACGGAGATCGAAAGAGAGAGCGAAATGTCATTCTTCCACCTTGGAATGACGGAGATCGCGAGAGAGATCGAAATGTTATTCTTCCACCTTGGAATAACGGAGATCGAAGGAGAGAGCGAAATGTCATTCTTCCACCTTGGAATGACGGAGATCGCGAGAGAGATCGAAATGTTATTCTTCCACCTTGGAATAACGGAGATCGAAAGAGAGAGCGAAATGTCATTCTTCCACCTTGGAATGACGGAGATCGCGAGAGAGATCGAAATGTTATTCCTTCAACTTGGAATAACGGAGATCGAAAGAAAGAGCGAAATGTCATTCTTCCACCTTGGAATGACGGAGATCGCGAGAGAGATCGAAATGTTATTCCTTCAACTTGGAATAACGGAGATCGAAAGAGAGAGCGAAATGTCATTCTTTCACCTTGGAATGACGGAGATCGCGAGAGAGAATGGATTTTGTAAAGAAGTAGGAAGGAATCAATAGATTTTGTAAAGAAAAGTGGAACGTACCCGGATAATTTTTGTAAAGAAACGGGACGTACCCTGATAATTTTTATAAAGAAACGGGACGTACCCTAATCATTTGAAAATAGAATTGAAAATGCCAATGGCAAACAAAATTAGCCACAGGGGTAAATTTGTAAAATAGGCTACAAGGCATTACGTCACTATCGAGGAGATAGGGGTAACAGAAGTTTGTAAAAACTTGAGCGTACTTCTCAATCTCTTTCGAATAAGAGATATGGGTAGCTAAAGTTTGGAAAACTTGAGCATACTTCTCAATCTCTTTCGAATCAGAGATATGGGTATCTAAAGTTTGGAAAACTTGAGCGTACTTCTCAATCTCTTTCGAATCAGAGATATGGGTATCTAAAGTTTGGAAAACTTGAGCGTACTTCTCAATCTCTTTCGAATCAGAGATATGGGTAGCTAAAGTTTGGAAAACTTGAGCATACTTCTCAATCTCTTTCGAATCAGAGATATGGGTATCTAAAGTTTGGAAAACTTGAGCATACTTCTCAATCTCTTTCGAATCAGAGATATGGGTATCTAAAGTTTGGAAAACTTGAGCGTACTTCTCAATCTCTTTCGAATCAGAGATATGGGTAGCTAAAGTTTGGAAAACTTGAGCATACTTCTCAATCTCTTTCGAATCAGAGATATGGGTATCTAAAGTTTGGAAAACTTGAGCATACTTCTCAATCTCTTTCGAATGGGTAGCTAAAGTTTGGAAAACTTGAGCATACTTCTCAATCTCTTTCGAATCAGAGATATGGGTATCTAAAGTTTGGGAAAAACTTGAGCATACTTCACTATTCGTGATAGAGGTAGCTAAAGTTTGGATTTTGACAATCCGGAAACTGTCGCCTGGCGTTATCTCATTATAAAGGGAATAACGGAGGCGCTTTTTGGGAGAAAATGTTATCATTAGCAATTGGCACGTTACTTGAGCTTAGGGGTGATTTTTTTCTTGGAAACATGGTAGGGGCCCAGTCTGGATGTACATATGGAATGTGTTTGAAAATTGTTTAAGACGGGTTTCAAGCGGGTGGGGTCGTATCCCTTGGGTGCGGGTGACTATTGTTATTCTTGAGATGTTGTCAACGTGGACTAGAATTCCTTCTTGGGCTGAGACTGGGTTTAAACCTCGGGTCTTGATTAAGGTCCTTTTCTTAAACTCGGCGCTTGAAGGCGATGCCGACAGGCTTTTATAACCAAAGCAGATGTTGAAGTGACCAAACCTCTCTTCTAGGGATGGATGTGACTTATCGGAGCCCCGGTCTGAGGAAAAACTTTCTGCAAAGCCCCATGTCTTACTAAAGCAAGGAAAGATCCTTTCATTTGGCAAAGCCCCGGTTGAATGAACTGAGTAGGCGAAGTGACTTGGCGAAGCCCCAGTTTGGTGACCTAGCAAAAATCCCAATCTGATTGGTACTGCGAACGTGATCCTGGGGTTAATCTGACCAAGACTGAATCCATCTAGGGACCTAGTGAAGAACTCGATGCGAACCCCAAAAATGGCTAAAGAAGCCCCAGTTTAAAGGAATGACTTGGCAAAGACCCAACTTTGAAGAGTTCAAAGGCAGCCCTAATGCGAATTGTAGCAGAAGAGGGAAAACCTATCCTTTTTTCTCTTTTTTTTATTTTTTTTTATTTAGTCAATCAGTCAACCTTAAGAAGATGTGAAAGAAAAGATTTTAGAAATGTATACATGCAGGGGCATATTTTTTCGAAAGGCGGGAATAAATCCCGATCTTGTGTTATTTTGATGGCCTTATTCGATGTAGGCACAAAAACTCGCTTTGGGTTCGACTCTTTTGAGAGAGTATAAGCGTAGAAAGGTTGGTAAAAGTGTATGGAAGCCCCTGCTGACAGAAAATCACTGTTTAGCACTATTTTTCCTAAGATGTAGAAAAGGAAGACTTGTCAAGACATCTGAAAACTTGTTTTATTTACAATGATCACAAGATTGCTTAAAAACCCTTTGTTAATGTTCGGGTTATTCAACCACTAATATCGATATGAAAAAACATTCTTATTAATCACGAGGAGAAAGTCAACCAATGTCGTGGATCAAGGTTGGCTGGTGTGAAAGAAAAGTTTGTGTATAGGGAGGTCATTGATGAGATCGGGTTTTATGGAATCTGACTGTGTCTTATGGGAGAGGTCATTTGATGAGACCGAGTTTTCAGGAATTTGGATATGTTTATGACCGGGCCATTGCTGGTTGCCTACGTTCCCCTCGTTGTGAGGAGCTCAGGTCGCCGTAGTTCGGCCTTGGCCGGACTGCTTCAGGCTTTGGGATTTGTGGTTCCTTTAGTGAAAAGGCTTAGGATGAGATGATAATGAGGCGTGGGCCTCGGGATGATTCCTTGACCAAGTCATTCTTGGACGGCTGCTTCTGATTGCTTCCTCTTTCATTGGGGAAGAAGAATTTACACGTGCCTACAGGCTTATGAAATGTTTCTGGCTTTGCTTCGACCGCCCCATTGTTATCGACAACTTTCATTCTCTGAGCTTTGGTCTTGCCTGTCCGTCAAGCTTTTGATTAGTGACGCTGGGTCCTTGGCCTCATTTTTTTTTTTTTTATTTATTTTTTTTATATATGTGCAACCCTGTTTTTTGCCTAGACTGCCCTTTTCTGGGATTTTCGGCCTAGCTGGGTATTACTCTTTTTGCACTGCATTTTTTTTTCTTTATTTTCTGAAGCACTTGAGGGCCAAGGCGAGCCCCTGCTTGAATTTTTCTTGACATCCTTGAGGTCGAAGACAGGCTCCTAGGTTGTTGTCGACATGGGGTCAATCTTTCGAAGCTGAGTGGCCTTTTGTTGTCCTTTGAAAATGCCGCCGTCGTTGACTTGGTCAAGGTGAAGGTGGGGGCATGATTGGGAAAGTGTATGGTTTAATGAAGGCTTTTTGTGAGGTAAGGAAAGTGTATGGGGAAGGCATTAGTTGACTTTCTCACACTGATTAATCGGAACGTGAATTATTTCGAGAGATTATTTGTTGAGCAATGCAAATGATCATATAAAATAAAACCATTTCATTAAATGTAATGTAGGTGTGCAAATAATGTCTTAAGTCTAGCAAGAAAAGAAGAAGACTCTTAAATAGAAAATTAAAGATTGATTACAATGTCCGTAGAGGACTTGATTGAAAGAGAAAAGTACTAGAACCTACGAAAGTTGACTGAGAGACTATTTTCTTTTTATTTTTTTTTTATTTTTTTTATACTTAAGGATAGGTAGACCCTAGTCTAGCTACTCTTCGCGGGTTGGACCGCTGTAACTTGAGCTTTCCTTTGTAGATCGCCCACTGAATTTCTTTCTTCAGACCCACACACTTGTCTGTCACATGCCCAAAATGCTTGTGGTACTCGCAGAACTTGGTCCTGTCAACTCTACTGGGGTTTCTTGGCTTATAATTCTCGAGAGGTGTGAGAAGGCCTCGTTTCATCAAATCATCGAAAACTTTGCTCATGGGCATCCCAAAATTATCAGGCTGACGTTTCTGACCTTCCACTTCCCGAATCGACCTCTTACCATAGCTTTCTGTTTTTGGCCCATGGAGGTTCTCGAGCTTCCCATCTTCTATCAACTTCTGGATCTCATACCTCAAATAGGTGCAATCATCAGTGTCGTGTCCAGGGTATTGATGGAAAAGACAATGCTTAGACTCATCCAACTGAGCATTGTGGTTCCTAGGCTTCCAATTTTCCAATGGCTTTATCAGCTTTTCTTTCATCAGTTTTTCCAGCATCTTGCTTAAAGGCATCTCCGCATTGTCAAAGTGAAAGGAGCGAGGTTTTTGGGAAACCTTGTTGTTCTCAAGACTTTGATCTTCACTGTCCAATTGGTTCCACTGTTGAATTTGGCTGAAGGAAGCTACGACACCCTTTCCTTTGTGAGGAACTGGTGCTGAGCTGGGTACGGTTGCTGCTTGGTACTGATGGCATTGGGTTATGCTTGGTGGAGTCATTTCCTTGCCTGGTTCAACATCTTGGGTCAATGGAGTATTGATACTCATCATGAGGTCAAGCTTCTCTTGTATTTGTTTCACTTGCTCCATCAGTATTGCCACATGGGGGTCAACGGGGACTCTCGCAACAGGACTTGTATCAGCAGAGGGAGCCATAGTAGCAAACTGGTGAAACTGACGGCTGAATTCATTAAGTCTGGTAGGTGACAGCTGAAAACTTGGATCATCCTTTGGCAACTCATGATCGCATTCAGGCGGGTATAGGGGTTTCAGAACATAGCCACATATCTCGATCGATTATGTGAAGCTGGAGTATAAACTGGCAGGTATTGCTGGAACTGAGAGACATGTGGGGTGAAGTTCAATCCGTTCTGAGGAGCTGAGGGCAATGGAGCCCGGATGAGCTGGGATATTGGAAAGGACCGAGGAGAAGTGGTCCTTGACAAGGGATCATATGTGGATGGAGGAAGGTATTGGTTATAGGCTGGGGGGTCTTGGTTATAGGATGAAGGGACTGAAATCACTGTTTCTGAAGTCTCATCTTCGACTACCACCGGAGAACCGTTCGACTCAACTGTGACCTGAACTCCATGACGACGGAGTGCGTCAATAAGAATGGCTTGCTGTTCCTCATGGACCTTATGACTCTTTTTCAGGGCTAAGGCTAGCTCTTCTTCCCTAGTCATCTGATTACTCATCCCACTGCTGTTTTCAGTCAAATCGGCCATTCTGACTCTCTGAGCTGACAAAACTGAGGATTCTGGCGAACTGTCTGAGAATTTTGCGCTAACAAGTTGCTGACCCGGTATTCTCGTCCACTTCTTTCTCGCTGCGGGAAAGGGATAGGCAAGGTTTAGACTAGGGGGTAGGCAAGATTTAGACTCGGGGTAAGCAAGGTTTAGACTCAGAGATGGGTGAGGTTTAGACTCGAAGGTGGATAAGGTTTAGACTCGGGGTAAGCAAGGTTTAGACTCGGAGATGGGTGAGGTTTAGACTCGGGGGCAAGTGTTTAGGCTGAAAGCTCAAGTAACATGCACTTATCGCTTAACTTTTGCTTAAAACACATTTTCTCCTAATCCTAATTGATCGGAAAAGATGAGACCTTGAAAAGACAAGATCGAAAATCGGAGATCGGACCGAAAAGGTCTCGATTAGGGATTTGACCATGAAAGGTCGGGATAGGAAAATAGGAAATCGGATCGAGGGGGTATCGATTAGGGACTTGACCATGAAAGGTCGGGATAGGAAAATAGGAAATCGGACCGAGGAGGTCTCGATTAGGGGTTTGACCATGAAAGGTCAAGATGGAAAATCGGAAATCGGACCGAGGAGGTCTCGATTAGGGATATCAGAGGTAGGACTATGCAATTATGATTACATTAATTGTTCAAGTTTACTTAAAATCATGTCTTTTATTTATTCCTATTTGGTTGGAAAAGGGGGGTTTGCCCTTCTTTTTCGCAACTACTCTAGATCCTGGATCAGTGGATTCCGTCACTACGTCTATAAGCCCCTCGTATTCCACCTGTATTTCGACCTCCCAGGGTGGACAGCCCCGGGCGAGGGTCCTATAGGGCACGCGGATCCCACCGACCGAGAGTAAAGAACGCTCCTAACGGGTCTAGCGGGTCATAGGACCTTTCAACGCACGAGCGATGCGGATTATGGTCAAGGCAATACCGGGAAAGTCTCGTCTCTCTGCCTTAACGGAGTTTTCGCGAGTTTTGCTTGAGCGAATGACGTTCGACTTTCGGTAATGTCCGAGAATATAATAGGCATAGGTCGGGCGGCAAAAGCCGGATGACACAGTGTCACATTGAACTTCGTTGCATACGCCGGGCGTGAGTTAGAATCGAAGTCAATGCCGGGTCAAGATCTTGCCAATTTTTCCTTGTCGGAATTTTAGCAGAGCTTCGCTTGAGCGAAAGATCTTTTGTTTTGTTGGCAAAGACTCGGTCTTGACTCTTACGTATTTCGTGCAGGTCAAGGTCAATAGTCAATGTCGGAGTTGAGATCTCGCCAATTTTTCCTTGTTGGAATTTTGGTAGAGTTCTTCTTCCGTTATGAACTAAGGCTTGACCTTTACGAGGGTATGCAACTGGGCTATATGACACGGACTAGACCAAAAACCAACCAAAAGTCACGGTTTTTTGAAACGTGTGACACGGACTGTGCATTGGTCGACACCGGCTGCCACGGGAGGTTGGGATGATTCCGTGCGCGCCCGGGAGCATCGTAAGGCTGTCCGTGATCGCACTGGAACCACCCTCGGGTTTGAAGGACGTGCGTGCAAAGTGTACAGGATATATCGGGTGCGCGTAGTGTGCGGTCTCCTAAAAATGTTCCTTTGAGTTAAAACAGAGATTTTCATAAATGTGTTTTAAAGGAATGATTTTCGGACGGGGAAAATGCAACACATAAGCACGTAAATTTTCTCGGGAGCCCTAGCTAGTCATGGAGCCGAGTAGCCCCAAGCCGCTAGGACCGCTGTATTAACCATGATTTTTCCCTGGTGGAATTGCCACCGAGGTCGCCCGGTCGAATCCAAGGAGGATTGAGCCGTACGACTGCATGGATCAATTTTCCAGGTTCCACTCCTTTTGCTATTTTTCGGGTTGTTTCCCGTTCAAAGTATGCACAGATTCCAAGATGCAAATGATGCAATGCATGGTAAAGAAAGCAAGCATGATTAATGAAATCGGCGATGGGAGTCTAACCCGCTCAAAGGGAAAAGCTTTCTTATATTTTTTTCGAAAAAGTGATACCGGTACGTGGGATTGTTAAACCACCGGTTATCCCAACTCCCACGTCAGGGAGTGTACAGGAAGGGTAAGTGGTTTCCACCTATATACCGAGTATCGATTTTTGTTTTGAAAATAAAAGCTTTTCTCCTTTGGGATTTCCCCAGCGGAGTCGCCAAACTGTGAATGTGTGCCCAAATTTTGTTTTTGTTGGATTCACGCGAGTTTGAAGACATCCGATTTAATTTGAAAAACGGAGTCGCCACGCCATTTTGATTTCCTCAAAACTTTGAAAAAAGGATTTTTATGGGTTCGGAGGTTAAGTTACCCCTTGGGAAGAACGTTTGGCGTTCACCCAAGGTGCCTTGCCGGAGCAAGTCTCCCATGATTTCATTAATCGTGCTTGCTTGCGTGCTTTCTTGTGTGCATGTGTTTGAAAATAAGGAGGGAATGTCCCAAGTTGTCTTCCGGACGTACAAACCATTTATTGGTTGTCGCCGGATTCCTTGGAATTTATGTATTTGGGATTATGATCCCGCACTCATCTTGTGACTTGTGATCATCGCATTTTAACCTCGGGACCCTCGGGACTTGCGTGATCGAGAGAATGACTCTCTTTATAGTCAAAGATGAGGTTCTTTAGAAAAGGAAGGTCCTTAGCCCATCAATCCTACGCTTTAAGATCTGGCCGAGCTCGTATGGATGCTTCATACTCTTTCTTAAGCGATAATTGGAGATATAGGGTTCAAGGTTGTCCCTTTCTAAAGAAATATGGAACCTTTAATGGAAGGAACGATGTAAAGATAGGATCTTTTACACCGGTCTGTTCCTAGGTTGCTAATGGGGACATGGGGGAATGTACGATAAAAATGACACTTTAGTGAAAAGATGACATTTTTGGGTTGCAAAGGATGCTTTTTGATTTAAAGAAGTTATCTTTATTGCAAAGGATGCATTTTGAATGTAAAGACATGATTTTTATGCAAAGGATGCATTTTTATTGAAAAAGATTGTATTTTTATATGCAAAGGATGCATAAAGATGACATTTTTATTGGAAAATGGGGGTTTTAGGTGCAAAGGATGCACCTTTATGGATAAAGACTACATTTTTAATGACAAAGGATGTCTAATGCATGCAAAGGGGAAGGGGGTATAAAGATATGATCTTTAATCTACCAAGTCCCAAGCAAGATAATATGCAATATATGAAATGCAATGAGTAATTAGAATCACATAGAGCAATTAGGATGCAAGGTTAGGGTGTGCGAGGTTACCAATGGCTTCCTCTTCTTCTTTGGATGGAGCTAGGAGGAGGAGTTGATCTTGGGATCTTCAAGGAGGAGGGAGGTGGCTTCTTGGCCTTCTTCTTCACCTTCTTGGACTTCCAGCAGCTCTTGGGAGTGTATTTTACGTATTATGTGTGATGGTGGATGATTTTTGTGTGTGTAAAATGGGTAGAGGAGGCCTCTATTTATAGGCAGCTGGAAAAAGGCGAAAGAGGCCGCGTGGCTTCATTTGCGGCAAAAGAGGCCGTATGGCTACATTTGCTGTCGGCCCAGATTTTTCTAGAAACATGCAAGGTGGCATTCTAGAAGGTCAGCGAAAGAGGCCGCATGGCTTCATTTGCGGCAAAAGAGGCCGTATGGCTACATTTGCTGCCGACCCAGATTTTTCTAGAAACATGCAAGGTGGCCTTCTAGAAGGTCTTTTCCAGCGAAGGACTACGTGGAATTTTAATTCCTAGCAAGTCCTTTGCCCCTCGGAAGGTTTGGAAAAGTTCCCAAATCGCCTCTGAACTTTAGGAAAGTCCGGGGAATTGTCGGAAAACTTAACTGGATGGCATGAGCCAGATTTGGGTACTTACAACATGGTCTCGTGCGTCTGTGGTCCCCGCATATTTTTTAAAACTGGGGATTTTGAGAGCCGAATTGGGAGGTAGATCATTAATCCGCTGGGAGAAAGGACGAGTGACACTGGTATTATCATCATCCACTTCTTTCCTCCCCATTTCCATTTCATCAATTCTCTTTTTTAACAGGAGAATATCCATTGCATCGGTTCCTGAGCTAAACTTAGAACTACGGTGGGTCCTTTCTTTTTCTCTGCGCCCATTTACTCGACTTTGTTACTCATGTTGCTGGTTATTATCCCCGTGTCCAGATGGTGCTCTGCCATTCACTGGCCTGAAATGACGAGTAGGGGTTCTGTCCTTACTGGGAGCCATCTCTGGACGGGGTGGAGTCCTACGACGAGGAGAGCCTCTATGTCGAGGAGGACTCCTAGGTCAAGCAGGGATCCTATGCCGAGGAGAGGGATTTTGATGAGGAGGTTTTTTTTTCCTAGCTTGACTGAGCCTTGCTCATAGGTCAGCTGAATTAACCTCCTGTTCCCTTTGATTGTTCTGTTGATTTCTCAAATCTTCATTGTTTCGTGTGTTTCCATTTCCAGGAGCCTTATGATGAGTAGGGACATCTTAGGGGTTTTGCTTGAATCTACCAGCCATGTCGTGATGAGGGGGATTTTGGCCAGGAGTAAGATTTTCTCTATTCTCCCGACTACTAAGCCTATCAAAATGACTTTTCCCCTACGGGAATTTCCAGTCCTCATAGGTCTTATGAATTCAGTCAGGGAGTGTTCAGGATCCAACTGCAGCAAGGCATTTTGTGTTTCATAAATGCGTTGCAGAGTGTCCATCTGACGATGTAAGAGAGTTCTGCGATCAATCTGTGGAGAAGATGTTCCTGTGCCTCCCTGTGTGGCATTCCTCCCCGTCTGACTACCGACAGGTCTTCCTCGTCGTCTACGACGTGGAGGGTTTGGCAGCATCACCTCGGTTACTAGCTGTCCACTAGAACGCAGGTTCATTCCTAGTGCGGGCATCCCATCGTTTAAGGGTGGAGGAGGCGGTAGTTCCCTATTGGCAAATAGCAGTCCTATTATTACAATGAGTCTCCTACATAAGAGGGTTATCCTGATCAGGAGTGATGCTAGCTTTGTGTCCTTCTTTCATTAGGATTAGGAGAACAAAGCAGAATTTTTCAAGCTATTCAAAGGATAATACGATCGATTTCCTAGCAATGCAACCAAACTGATGATGCCAAAAACGTTCGCATTAACCCAAATCTAGTGGCATGTTGTATCCTAGATGTTTGAATAGCATGAAAAAGATGAATAAACACGTAAACTAAGTCGGGGCTCCACCGGCGAAGGCACTCCACCGTGAGAGTAAGTATTCGTGCGAAATAAAGAGCAAATCAATTGACAATAGTTAAGAGTCAAAAGATGCGTTACCAGAATTATGTCAATTATAGCTTGTATTTATAGGTGTAGGATATAGAGTCCATCATTGGATGTGAAATTGTGTGTGAGGAGGATACTAATCCTAGTTTTATTATAACTTCCCATAATCCTTGTTGAAATAGGATAATATATACTTTTGGCACGTATGCCTATAAGGCTTGCTACTCGGCATATAACGTTGGTCGTCATGTATGAATGCCGAGTAGGAAATGAGCAAGGGTAGGGAGGCTTATTGCCCTTGTGTTGATATTGACCGAGGAGGATCAGTCGTCATTTGCTGAGGCCTTAGTCGGCCTTTTTAGATGCCTTGATCGGCATATAAAGGTGCATTGTCGGCATATTTTAGTATTTTAGCCTTAGTCATTATATTCGCCGTAACATGTATAGGTCGACATAATGGGAAAAGATGAGGAGGCATGACGAGCGTAGGTAGAGAAGCCCATTTCCTATATTGTATTTGATTTTTGTATGAATTTTACTTTGTGCCCAATCCATTGGGCATTACCCGATTTATGATCCATGCTCCTAATCGATTTATACCGTTAAAAAAATAATGACAACTGTTGGTCCCAAAGGTGACAACAAGGGAGAAAATACAGCTAGAGGGGGGGTGAATAGCTGTTCAAATTTTTCGCCCTCTTTTGAAAACTAAACATCTTGCTTACAAAATCCTCTTGCAGTTGATAATAGACTACAAGTGATGATGTAAAATGCACAGCGGAATAATAGAGTGTATTGCGGTTTGCAGAGGCGGTTTGTAAAATGCGGTTTTGCTTGGCGGTTTTGGTAAGAGCAGTTTTACAAACACGTGTATTTTTGACAATGTTAACTCCAAACACTATTTCACAATAATGGATAACTAAAATAAGATCAAACAGAGATAGAGATAAATAATTAGTAATCACAGGAAATATAAATGCAGAAATATAAGAACAAGTGATTTGGAGTGGTTCAATCGATAAACGATCTACGTCCACTACCAAGATGGTTAGTCTTGGATTTTCAAGAGTGATTTTACTATTGAGTTTGAGAGATTACAAGATACAAGGATCGTTACTCAAATATAAAATATATTCTATGAATATCAAATCCTAAGACTATAACCAGTGTATCTCAAATGAATAAACTATGTGTTTAAACAAGTGAGGTGTGTGTGTGTGTGTTCAAGATCAAGGCTCTTTAAATGCGGCTGAGATGTAGAGCTCAATGATTCTTGAATGTGTTAAGAGGCTTGATTTACAGAACTGGAGAATATTTCTTGAAGTATGAAGATGAAGATTCAAAGGACTAAGAATTTCGGCGTAGCTTCAACTTCTTATGAACACAAAGAATTTCTCAATTTTTCAAGCAATCTTCAAATGGTGAAGATTAGGGGTATTTATACCCAAGCATCAAGAAACTAGCCGTTGGATACAAACTGTAAGGACAAGACTTGATGCAATCCTATTGGTCCACAATATCCACTTTTGTCCTTTAGTGGTACACTGCTTCAGCAGATAAAGCCGATCAGCTCCACTGCAAGCAATGAGGTTAGGACACCTGTCACCTTTTCAAGATCCTTGCAGATCTTTTCTGACATTGAATCACGTGACAAGATTTAGTGGTTGACTTTTGATATTGCTGACGTGGATTCCAACGGATAAAAAGTGGTTCACTTCAAGTCTTCAAGCATTGGATGCGGTTGGTGAGGAGCGGTTAGGAACATGCGGTTTACTTCACCAGGAGGTTGCACAGATGCGGTTGCACATGAACTGTACAGGTGCAGTTCAAGAGCGGTTACACTGCAGTTGGTTCAAGAGGCAGATTCAAAGGAGAAATACACATGCGGTTACATGTGCGGTTCATAGGGGCGGTTTTGAATAATGCTGGAACTGCAACCTCATATCCAATGAGTCTTGTGCCAGTCTTCAAGCCTAAATTTAACCTATTCTATAAAATGCACTTAGCTAAAAAATTGAAGTCTAAGCTTCATTACATAGGGTCCTAAAGTCCTTAAAATAGATAGAAGGTTATGGTATCAATCAAATCTGATACAAAATAGGAGGGTTAAAATATGCATACCCAACAATCTCCCCCTATTTGATTGATGCCATTACCTACTATAACTAAAGCAAACATTGTACTTGGTAAAAACATGTCCATAAGAATTAACATGGTAATTCATGTCCCAAGTCAATGCACACACTTAGCTTAAGCTATAGATTTCTATACTTTCTAAAAGATAAAAACTTACAACATGGAAAGTAAAGAAATGCATTCAGTGCACTTGAAAAGTATGAGTTTAAGTTCAAAGTGCGGTTTAAACTGAATGTTTAACCTTCATTTCAAAGGAGTGATTTTTAAGTTTGAAATATTTGAATGAGGTTTAAAACCATAAGCGGTTTCATTGTTCTACAAACAAGCAGTTTGAATGAACAAAGTTTTGGAACCATGATGCAATTTCCATTAATTCCCAAGATGATTACAAGTACAGGAATGAAGGAAAATTACAAGGTTACAAAAACAAAAAGAAGTTGGACAAAAGAAAATACATGAAGTGCGGTCCAACAAAACAAAAGTAGTTCAGCAAAAGGAAAAGAAATTACAAGTAAAGAGCGGTCCTAATGCCGACGCTGTTGATGTTGATGCGGTTGATGATGGCGCGATTGATCCTGACGCTGGTCCACCTCTTGATTTGGCACTTGCGGTCCGGAAGGTCTGAAGGCTGAGCTTTCACCTCTGATAGTTCTTCTTAGGGCTCGGAGGTCTTCAGATTGACTTCTCAAGGTGGTCTCAACTGCTCTGAGTGTGGTTACGGATTGAGCAGCGGTTGAGCCAACAGCATCAACTGATCTGGTATGGGCAGCAACACTATCCTTGATCTCTTTTATAAAACCTTCAATGCAGGCCTTCAAGGAATTGTAGAATGTGAAGATCTCTTCCTGAATGGTCACAGTTTGAGTAGATAGAGCATCTCTCAATGGTTCCAGATCAACGGTCACATTCAGGTTGGACTTCAATTCCTTTATAGAGTTGTCAAGTTTGAGGTTGAAGCCTGCCTTGAGGTTCTCAAATCTAAAAGAGATATCATCATCAAAGTTCTTTACCTGCTCCTTGAGCCTGTCTCCCACAATGTTAAGATCAACATTGATTCTATCTTTTAGGGAGTCCAGCTCAGAAAGAATTTTCACCTCCAGGTCATTAAGAGCGGTTGAAGAAGGAGCGGCTGAGGTTGAGGCTTGGTGCGGTTGGGTTTCTTGAAGGGTCTTCATAAAAGAAACCAGAGCAGAGTTGGTGGAAGAAACAAACTCATTAGAGAGGTTGGTGAGCATCTCATTAAGTTGAGTCTTTGAAACCGCATCACCCATGGCTCTAAGCACTCCTCTGGCTAAATCTTCCTTGAAAGCAATCAGTCATGCGGTTTTAACGGCTTCAAGTGGTCTGGATAGAGGAACTTCTCTCCCCCTTAATGGCATCAAGCAATAGGGCTTTAAGATTGGCCATTTCTAGGGATTGAGCATCAACTTTGGCTAGAAGGGTTTGGTTAGATGCGGTTAGGGAATTGTTTGAGGCTTCAAGAGCAGCATTTGAAGCGGCTAGCTTGATCATGTGCCCTTAGTTTAAGAGAAGTTGGCCTTGGATAAGATTCAGGGTTGAAAGAATTTGGGAGTAATCTGTTGGAGGTGCGGTTTGAGTGAAAGGGATTTGGGTAAATGAGGGAGGCGGTTGTGATTGGGTTGTAGGAGTGGTTTGAGGTAAAGGGGATAGGAGTGTTTGAAAAAGGCGGCTGGCTGGGACTGTGAAAAGTGAAGCGGTTGAGGGAGGTAGAGGGAGTGTTTGGGGTAAAGTGGAAGGTGCGGTTGAGATTGGGATGGAAGGAATTGGTGCGGTTGAAATAGGTGCGGTTGGAGGAGGTGGAATGTTTGTGGTTGGAATACCAGAAGTGATAGGGTTGGAATTGGAGGAGGAACTGGTAGTGTGAACTTCAACAGAGGGGGCTTTCTGTTGAATAGGTGTAGTTTCTGGAATGGGAGAGGTTTGAAGAGGAGTAGGAAGGCGGTTTAGAGAAGGGGTTCGGTTTTGTTGGGGAGAATTTACAGGAGGAGGAGGTAAATGGACGCGGTTAGGGGATGGGGTTCTTTCGCGGTTTAGATTTGAGATGGAGATAGCTGGGGTGTGATGAGAGTAAGGAGGTGATTGGGCGCGGTTTGAAGTAGGGGACTTGGAGCGGTTGGAATGTTGAGGTGAGGGAGTTGGGGTTCTGGATTGGCTAGAGGAGGAATTGGATTTGGTAGAAGATGAATTTGAGGTTGAATGGGAAGAAGAATGGGATGAAGGTGGAGAAGGAGTACGTTGCTTGGAAACTCGGTGAAAAAAGCGTTTGGGGCCTTTGGTTGGGGTTCTTTTCTGGGCCAATTTCTTTAGCCTCTTAGGCTTCTCAACCTGAGCGGTTGCAGCTCTTTGTGGTTGGGGAGGAGAAAGCGGTTCAGGTGAAGGGGATTTGGCAGGAGATGAATGATGGGAATGGATAGGAGATTGAGGTGGTGTTTGGATAAGAGGTTGGGTTTGGGGCGGTTTAGAAGGAGGCGGTTGGGGACTGGGTTCCTTGGATTTTCCTTTGACAGCCTCAGCTTCAGCTCTTTTCTTCTTAATCCTCTCAATCTCAGCCTCATAGTAGGCAGATAATTCTTCATCAGTCATTTTGGCCAACTCAGCCTGAGTTTGCTTAGCCTTCTTAGCCTTAGCGATCAAGGGAGGAATGGTTACATCCTCCTCTTCTTCTTCTTCTTCAACTACTTCATCCAGAAGGGTCTTCTTTTCCTTAGCCTTCCTAGGCTTCTTCTGACTTGGGCCTGCACCAGATGAACCACGCGGTTGGGGAGGTGCGGTTCTGGTAGGCTTTGGGAGCGGTTCAGCAGGAGCTTTTCTCTTCCTAGATACTGCCTTTGCAGCTTTAACCAGACCCTTAACTGCGATTGCAGGGGTCATCTCAACAAATGGTTCTTTGGGTTGGAAGGTATCAGCATCATAGAGGGCTCTGTAGTCATCATTGCCAAAAGAGAATCTGAAGGAGTGGCAAGTCTTGAGCCCTAGGGATTCCTCAACTCCCCAATGATAACAAATATCAGGGGTGGAAGTTCTCATATCTTCTAGATGCTGGTAGTTGCCAAAGATGGCGGTTAGCAACCTACCAAAAGGTCTCCATCTTGCATGCACATCCTTGGTCTTCAGCTGGTAAGCATCAATGCTGCTGGCCAGCTCTCTCATCAAAATCTTGGGCCAATGGAGCTTCATGCCGTTGTAGATGGCACAGCAATACTGCCACTGATGAGAGGTAAAGTTGTTGTGGTTTCCGGTCTTCCCACACACAGACTTCCCAAATAAATAGCACAGGTGGCTCATCATCTTTCCAAACTCTTTCCTTGCTATCTTCTTGTAGTAGCCAGATAAGGAATCCAGCTTTCCAGTGAGGGTGGAGCAAGTAGCATCTTGAACTTCCTGGGATACTTCAACTGGAGCATTGGACACATGGAAGTCAAATGTGCCTCTGATATACAGGTAGTCAATTGAGACTTTGAATCCTTCTACAATTCCCACTAAGTTGGGGATCTTGGTACCATCAGTTAGCTCAGTCTCCCCCTTCACTGCGGTTTGGTAGAATTGATCAATGAAAAGAGGGATGGTGTACGTTTGGTTTTTGGTGAAGAGAGGAAGAATTCCTGAAGCTTGCATCTTTCTTGTCATTTCCCTTCCAAGAGCATCAGACCGCAATTCAGGTTCATTGATCTCCCAACCTGGTAGGAAATAATTGGTATTCTACAAAGAAAACATACAAGTTAGAATAACTTAGGAAAATCACAGTTCACAAGCGGTTGGTGCACACATGCGGTTGGCATTAGTGCGGTTTTGGAAATGAAAATTTCCAACCACAAGGAAGCTGTGAACACAGGTAGGAAAACAAATAGAAAAAATACAAAAGTATATTTACTTAGTACGTGGCATTGTAATCCAAAATTTTCCCACACTGCAAGCAGTGTTTAGAGAGGAAATTTATGGTGTCCAGCCTATATACTTAGTAAAACTTAAGTATTTTTCAAGAATGCGGTTGATATATCAAAAACAGATGCGGTTCATATGATGCGGTTTTGAAACAAGAAATCAGCAACTACAGGTGCGGTTTCAAAACATAGCATGCGGTTTATAATCATGCGGTTCAAACATACAAAATAGGTAAAATTTTCAGAAATTTTTCTAAGTATGGAAAAACAAGTTTGAAAATTAGGTCAAACCAAAACATAAGATCTTTTCTGAAAATGGAGATGAACAATCATATGAATGTATGAAGAATACGAAGAACACCAAGAACAGAGATTTGAAAAATGTTAACCAAAATGAACAAATAACATGTCAAAATGATCACATTGAGCAGTAGATTAACAATATAACAATAAAAACCTCTACTTTACTCAAAATCACCCAGAAAATGCAAAAATCATAAAGTGGGTTTCGAAACTTAGAAAGTTTAAAGTTCAAAATCAATGCTCGAGATGTTGATTGATCATAAAACAGAGTTTAGAAACTTAATCTATGCATGATTCCGAACAAAACCTAACAAATTTCATCAAAAATAATCAACAAATGAAGCATATATGAAGAAAAATCAGTTAAGGTTATTCGAAGCTTTTCAAGTTCATCAATGGCAGAAATCTCAAGTATGATTTGCAGATACTAAGAAGATAAAGGTTTAAGAAATCATACCATGTCTTCGATGGGTTGTTTGGGAGCCATTGAAGAAGAAAAACTTAAATCTTTTTAAGCATATTACGAAGAGAGAGAAGAAGGGTTTGGTGAGGAAACTGACTCTTGAAGGTACAATGTCAGAGAAGACAGTTCGTAAATGTTTGAAAAGGTAAGGTATGTCTTCTATATATAGGAAAGGGTTTAGGGATTGACAGATGAAAGGACAGTTAAACTCACCAACTCAGTGAATCATTGCAAACTTGCACCCTTTCAGCTTCAACACATCAACCAATGACGGCTGACATGAGTGCCATTTAATGCTAATATTCCCTTTGCATTGAATGCTCTCAAAATTTAAATTTTCGTGGGAAAACATTTGCAAATAAACCCTTAAAGAAAAATAAGGACTGAAAATTAAATAAAAGAATTTGAACAGTTTTTTTTTTTAAATAACTGTAAATAAGAGTAAAGATAGAAAATACTCCAAGTTGAAATGCGGTTGAGATCCAAGCGGTTGAGCTGCAGCATGCGGTTTTGAATGAAGCGGTTGGCTACAGTGCGGTTGGACATACTTGCGGTTTGGTACACGCGGTTCAACAGTGGATTTGAAACTATACTTAACACACAAGTTAGCTAATAAAAATAATAGATTCATTTAAGTTCAAGCATACCCATTTCTCCTCTGAGGAAGGAAAACCTCTTGGAGTCAAGAGCTTTGGTGAGGATATCAGCAATCTGGTTGTCTGTCCCCACGTACTCTAAATGGATATTCCTCTTCTCCACATGGTCTTTGAAGAAATGATACTTGATATCAATATGCTTGGTCTTGGAATGCATGACAGGGTTGTTGGAGACTGAAATAGTTGAAGTGTTGTCACACATAATGGGGCAATTCCCTTCATGGATTCCATAGTCTACCAACTGCTGCTTCATCCAAAGGATTTGACAGCAACAACTACCAGCAGCAATATACTCAGCCTCTGTGGTTGACACTGAAACTGAAGCTTGCTTCTTGCTGGCCCAAGCAACTAGTCTATTCCCGAGGAAATGACAAGTACCACTAGTGCTTTTCCTGTCAATAGTGCAAGCTGCATAATCTGCATTTGAATAACCTACAAGATCGAAGTTTGAATCTTTGGAATACCAAAGTCCAAGGTTAGTGGTTCCAAATAAATAGCGGATTATACGCTTGACTGCAATAAGATGTGCTTCTCTAGGATCTGCTTGGTAGCGAGCACATACACAGACACTAAACATGATATCTGGCCTACTTGCAGTTAAGTAAAGTAATGAGCCGATCATACCTCGATATAAAGTTTGATCAACTTTCTTACCTTTGAGATCTTTATCTAGCTTATTGCCGGTGGCCATAGGAATATCATATGCTTTAGCATTTTCTAATCCAAACTTCTTTATCAACTCCTTGGTGTACTTGGCTTGGCTGAGGAAAATACCTTCTTCGCATTGCTTGATTTGAAGCCCGAGGAAGAATGTTAATTCTCCCATCATACTCATCTCAAACTTGCTTTTCATTAGCTTTTCGAAACGCTTACAAAGTAACTCATTAGTAGAACCAAAAATAATATCATCGACATATATTTGAACAAGTAAAGTATGCTCATTATATTTGGCAATAAAAAGAGTTGTATCAATTTTACCACGTTTAAATCCTTTTTCTAGTAAAAATTTAGAAAGAGTCTCATATCATGCCCTTGGAGTTTGCTTAAGTCCATACAAAGCTTTCTGGAGTTTGTAGACGTGATTGGGAAATTTGGAGTCTTTAAATTCAGGTGGTTGGGCAACATACACGGTCTTTTGCAGTTCGCCGTTGAGGAATGCACTCTTTACGTCCATTTGATATAACTTGAAATGCTTGAAAGAGGCGTAGGCTAAGAAGATTCTGATAGCTTTCAATCTTGCAACTGGAGCAAAGGTTTCATCATAATCAATTCCTTCTTCTTGCCTATATCCTTGTGCAACCAACCTTGCTTTATTCCTAGTGATGCTTCTATTCTCGTCCATCTTATTCCTAAATACCCACTTAGTTCCTATCACTCCTTGATCCTGAGGTCTAGGCACCAAAGTCCAGACCTTGCATCTTTCAGACTGGTTGAGTTCTTCTTGCATTGCAATGACCCAACTGGAAACTTGGAGTGCTTCATCAATCTTCTTGGGTTTAACTTGAGATAAAAGAGAAGTATGCTCATCATAATTCGATCTCCTTTTTTGAACATCAGAAAACAGATCACCAATCACATTTGTGAGGGGGTGACTGCTGACTTCACGAACCTCCGGGGGTAAGTCTGGTTGGACTGAGGTTTGCTGAAGATCTTCAATTGGAACGTTGTTAGATCCTTCAGCGAAGTCATGGAAGGTAAGTTGACGAAGAGGTTCTATAAGCTGGATAGGGGAATTCTCAACTTCTTCTTCCCTAGGAGTTGCATCTGGAGTAGGAACTTCAGGTGAGGTTTCAAAGGTGCGGTTTGAGGGAATTTCGGTTGAGGGTCTTTGGATTTTGCGGTTGAGGATCAGGTGCGGTTTGAGATGGTTCACCTGTTTCATTATGCTCAACAAAATCATTAGCAACATTTGGAGCCAAATGTGGCTCAAGGAGAGAATGCTCATCAAAAGTAACATGGACAGACTCAACTATTTTTAAACTAGTTTTATTGAAAACACGAAAAGCTTTTGAATGTTTAGCATACCCAACAAAAATACCTTCATCGGCCTTGGCTCCGAATTTATCTCTATTTTCTCTTCCGTTGTAGAGGACAAAACATTTGCAGCCAAAGATCTTGAAGAATGCAATGTTGGGGGTTCTTCCTCACCAAAGCTCATAGGGAGTCTTATTATAGGTTTTGTTGATAAGGGAGCGGTTCTGAGTGAAGCATGCTGTATTGATTGCTTCAGCCCAAAAATACTGAGGTAGCTTCGCTTCAGATATCATTGTCTTTCCAGCCTCAATCAACGTCCTATTCTTCCTTTCCACAATCCCATTTTGTTGTGGAACACCAGCGGTTGAAAAATTGTGATCAATCCCATGGTCATCACAATACTGAGCAACACCGTTGTTCTTGAATTCTGTTCCATTATCTGATCGAACACTAACGATGTCGTCTTCTTTTTTAGTTTGGAGCCGTCTAAAAAGTGCGGTGAGAATCTCATAGCAATCATCTTTGAAAATCATCATCTCAACCCATGTATATCTTGAGTAATCATCCACCACCACTAAGGTATATCTATTTCCTCCAATGCTGGCAGTGGTTACGGGTCCAAACAAATCTATATGAAGCAGTTGTAAGCATCTTGAAGTTGATGGTGCGGTCTTGCTGGTGAAAGACGACGCGGACTGCTTACCAAGCTGGCATGCACTGCATTTCTCTGGATGGTGGTCAGCCACTTTGGGTAAACCACGAACGAGGTTTTCCCTACCAATCTTCGCAAGATAGTTGAAGTTCAAGTGGCTCAACCTCTTGTGCCATAGCCAACTATTTTCGCTCACATTCTTAGCTACAAAACAGAGATTAGTAATACTACATGCAGAATTTAGATCAATAATGTAAATATTACTCTTACGAATCCTTGTGAGTAGGGTGACGCCGGAGATGCTATCTTTGATAAAGCAATTTGATGACGTGAAGTTGCAAAGCATTCCTTTGTCGCAAAATTGAGAAATTGAAAGGAGGTTGTGCATGAGTCCTTCAACAAGAGAAACCTTCTCAATGGTTAAGTTTCCTCTCCTTATAACACCATATCCAATGGTCTTGCCTTTGTTGTTGTCACCAAAGGTTACAGATGGACCACTTACTTCAACGACATCTTCAAGTAATGATCTATCTCCAGTCATATGTCTTGAGCAGCCACTGTCAAGATACCATTCATTATCCTTGGAGTGACCAGCCATGAAGCAGAGGACCTGAAATGTAAACATTAAAAACGAGGTCCCCCTTTATTCCTTGGGTCCTGAAGTTAGCAACCCTTTACGACCCACACCTGCCGATGAAGGAGGTTTACTCTTCCTGGCATTGGATGTGAACCGCAAAAGGCATTCTGCAGCCTTGTGACCTAAACCATCACACACAGAACATTTATAATAGCTACAAGCTTCATGAGGTTTTACTAATTCCTTACTCTTCTTAGGAGTTGCATGCGGTTTGGGACAAGGAAGCGGTTTGGGAGGAGCGGTTCCAGCTAAGAGTCCGGCTGAGATAAAGGGAACAGGCTTTAGTTTGACCACGTATTTCCTGGGAACGTTATTCCTGCTTTTGAAGGCAGGAGGAGCGGTCGAAGAAGATGCGCGGTCAGACCTGGAGTTGGCAACACCACCTTTTCCATCAGGAGCGGTTGGAGCAGGTATGCGACCAATTTCATAAGCCATTTCCTCTTCAGCTGCTTCCACAGAATCCTTAGGTTTCAACAAAGAATTCTTTCCATATTGCTTTCCTTTTGGGTAGACATAATTAATTTGTCGTCCTTTACCCTTTCCTTTAGCATGCTTCCCCTTAAGAATTTCTCTAGTTAGTTCCAAAATTTCCTCATCCTTTTCACTCGAGGATGCACACTTCTCCTCTTCCTCAGATCCAAAACCTAGGCCTTCCTTAATTCCAGGAGGAACTTGGGAGTCCATGATTTTATCCTTGGTGGATTGAGACTTGAGCCACGAATCAATAATCTTTTGGAGATCGTTGATTTTGGTTACCAAGACATCATTCCGGAGTTGAAGTGCAGCAACCTTAGTTTCAAGGATGCGGTTCTGATCAGCAAGAGGAGTCATACTTCTGATTTGGTCCTTAAGATTTGAAATTTCGGACTTCATCACAGTTTTCTCCGTCTTGTACAGATTAAGTTCATCATGAGCTAAGCTTAAGGCTTTCTTAAGATTAGAGAATTGATGGATCACCGTTTCAGCTTCCTTGAACATCCTTTCATGTTCCATGGGAGAAACCTCTTCCACCACCTTTTTCAAAATTTTCTTCTTTGGAATTGTTTTTGAAGGTGGAGCATTTGTAGGAGGAAAAATGGGATGTGAATACGAGCAATTTCCTATCTTAATGCTAGGAGTAAGTTTGATATTTTCATCCAACGTAAAATTTGGAAGTTTTGTGGAAACCTCTTTTTCTTCCATATCTTGCGACTCGATTGACTCGAGAATCGACTCATCGGAAGCGTCTACAATTAAGCGAGATTAACCTCTTCGGTTTCATCATCACTTCCATCATCGTAATCTGTTTCAATCCAAGTAGCCAATTCCTTGGAATTCTCTTCCTCCTCAAAGAACCATTCCACTTGCGACGAGAAAATTTCGCGAGGAGAGGTTTTCTTTTTCATGTATTCATATTTAGGCCGTGGACTCGGATGCAAAGTGACCGGTTTTCTACAATTGTAGCAAACTAGATCACTCTTTTTCTTTGTATCTCCGGCCTTAGAAAACGTTGCGGGAGGTTTGCCTTTTGAAAATGATTTTGTGAAAGGTTTTGAGGATTTTCTAAATTTTTGGAATCTTTTCACAAAAATGGCAAAATCATCATCATCCATCTCGATGAGTGATGAGGTTGATATGGAAGGATCTGCAGTTTGATTGGATGTAGATGGTTTCTCCTCATGTTCCACGACGGACATGGATAGTGATTTGGTTTTCCCTTCAATCTCTTCAATATGATTTAATTTTAATTCATAGACTCTAAGATTGGCGTACAAGTTACTCAACGACCAAGTACCCAAAACTTTGGAGTCTTCTAAAGAGGTAGCCTTATTTACCCATTTAGAACCTAAAGCAGATAGGAAAGTCATATTGATTTCCTTATCGGTTAAAGTTTTGCCAAGAGATCTACAAGCATTAACTACCTCAACATATCGGTCGTAGGTTTGACGCAAGATTTCGTTGGATTTTCTGTTGAAGTTGTTGTATGATCTTTCAACAGCATATAATTTGCTTTCCTTGCATTCGTCATCACCTTCGAGGTAGCTCTCAATGGCATCCCACATCTGCTTTGCGGTTTTGAGGTACATCACTTTCTATAGAGTTGATACGGGGAGGGTTCCAAAAATGATGTGCCTAGCCTTTGTTGTGAAATTGGTGCTCCCCCGTTGAAATCAACACAAAGAAATCAACACACCCACACGTACAAGAAAGAAACAATCACACGCAAGAACACAAGAGTTGTTTACCCGGTTCATTCACCAACTCGTGAACTACGTCCGGGGGCAATTGCCAAGCCAATATGTTATTAGTCTCTCTAATATGTTGCTACAATATGTTCTAGGCCGGATTTATGTTTATATAGCAATACAAGGAACCCTAGCTCAGTCAAAGAAGAGATCTACACAAAATAGGAAACAAAATCAGACCAGGATTCAAACTTCCCCGACGCCAGCGCGGCCGCGCACCCCTGAAGCGCGGTCGCCCTCCTTTGCCGAGATGCAACCCCCAATTTCGTTCACCCAGCGCGGTCGCCCTCCACCCCGAGCGCGGCCGCTCTCCTTCGCAGAAATTCCTTCGGACGTTTTCTCCCTTGCAGTTTAGGATCCAAATCCCAACAATCTCCCACCGGAGACTAAACCAATAAACATAAAATCTCCCATTAACTCCCACCACAGAGTAAAGACCTTCGAACACATTCCCCCTCCTCCATATTGGCTTGACACTACCGCACCTCTCCTCAAGTACTAAGGCGAGTTGAAACCAAGCGACGTTTCAACCTCCCCGTGTTAGATCGTTCTTGCCTCCCCAAATCAGCTTCTACCTTGATTTCTCCCCGCAAGTCTAACTTCGCCTTCTCCCTCCAGACCCACCTTCCTCGCAATGCCTCCCCTTGAAACTTGGACACACCTTGTTTCTTGCATCGACTGTTCTTGGTCTGAAACCGCTCTCTGTTAGGGCCCTTGGACATCCACACCGCGTTGATCAACTTTGTGTCCTCCCCAACATACCGTTTCTTGATGTCTCCCCCTTTTACACCAACAGGCCGGTTCTTAAGCCTCTTGCTCCCACCGGAACGAATGTCGACATTGTAGGTAGAATACAACATCTTCCCCTTAACCCCATGAGCCAACACCTTAGCCCCTTTTGTGACTTCCCAAGACCCACCAATGAAAGAAACACCGTATCCTTCACTATCAAGTTGTCCCACAGAAATCACCCTCCTCCTCAAATCCGGAACATGCATCACGTCGTGTAGTTGTAAAACAGCCCCATTAGGTGTCTTCATCATTACATCCCCCTTACCTTTGATCTTCAATGGTTGACCATCACCAAGATAGAGAACCCAAAAATCTCCGGTTTTGTAACGCCTCATTGATTCCGCATCCCCACTAGCATGACAAGAAGCTCCAGAATCCAACACCCAATCTTCACCCGACTGCTCCTCCCCTAGGATTAATACATCACCACCATCATCCACCACGTGCGCACCACCACCTTTTCCCGGACAGTCATAAGCGATGTGCCCCAATTCACCACAATTGTAGCACTTGACCTTTTTCCCCTTAGGTCCACCCCTTTTTCTCTCCACCCTAAGTGCAGCCCCATCTACGGACGATTCTCCCCTTTTCTCTTTCCTTCGCAACTCCTCTTGCAGGACGAGATCTCTAACCTCCGTATACACCAATGCCGTTTTCGACGTACTAATCGTTGTGACAGTAACCTCCCAACTATCAGGCAATGATTTTAGAAGAAAACAAGCTAGCACTTCATCGGAGAAAGTAATATCAACACTTTTCAATTGGTCCACCATACCTTTGAAATTGCCGATATGACTTGCCGGTATACGCCCCTCGACATCTTCGCATTCGCAAACCTCTTTATCAAATGCACCTTATTGATATTCGACGGCTTCTCATACATGTCCGACAGCGTTTGTAGCAACTCCATCGTTGTCTTGGCCTCCATAGCGTTCCGTGCAACGTCGTCGGTTAGGGCACTCCTTACCGCTCCTAACGCCTTCCGATCCAACACCTCCCATTCTCCTTGTGACATGTCTTCGGGCTTCTCCTTCAAGGGCTTATGAAGATCCTTACAATAAAGGTAGTCTTCAATCCTTGTCTTCCAAAACGTGAAATTCACACCGTTGAATTTCTCGATTGAGTTCTTCATCTTGACTGCTTCACCAAAATCCCCAAGAACGCGATTCAAAATTAATCAACTAATGAAAAGATTTTGAATCCTCCGAACCAAAGCTCTGATACCAGTTGTTGTGAAATTGGTGCTCCCCCGTTGCAATCAACACAAAGAAATCAACACACCCACACGTACAAGAAAGAAACAATCACACACAAGAACACAAGAGTTGTTTACCCGGTTCATTCACCAACTCGTGAACTACGTCCGGGGGCAATTGCCAAGCCAATATGTTATTAGTCTCTCTAATATGTTGCTACAATATGTTCTAGGCCGGATTTATGTTTATATAGCAATACAAGGAACCCTAGCTCAGTCAAAGAAGAGATCTACACAAAATAGGAAACAAAATCAGACCAGGATTCAAACTTCCCCGACGCCAGCGCGGCCGCGCACCCCTGAAGCGCGGTCGCCCTCCTTTGCCGAGATGCAACCCCCAATTTCGTTCACCCAGCGCGGTCGCCCTCCACCGGCGCGGCCGCTCTCCTTCGCGAAATTCCTTCGGACGTTTTCTCCCTTGCGGTTTAGGATCCAAATCCCCGGCCTTGTCATCCCAAGGCAATCTCTTCTCTTCATCCGACCACTCATCTTTTGGCTTTTTGACTTCTGGAGTTTCAGCATTGGTGGTTGCATCAGTGTTAGCCTTCATTGGAATTAGAGGTCCATTGATCACGAACTCCACCAACATTTCATCTATAGTTTCCAAATGAATAAGCATTCGGCACTTCCAGATGTCAAAGTGGTCTTCGTCCAAGATTGGAATGTGTGAATAGTTAACAGTAGTCATTGTCTTTGTATTTGCCATATCAAATCGGCACACAAGCTGTTAAGCTTGAAAAACAGTGGTTTTAAAATGTGTTAGCTTTGATACCACTTGTTGGTCCCAAAGGTGGCAACAAGGGAGAAAATACAGCTAGAGGGGGGGTGAATAGCTGTTTCAAATTTTTCGCCCTCTTTTGAAGTCTAAGCTTCATTACATAGGGTCCTAAAGTCCTTAAAATAGACAGGAGGTTATGGTATCAATCAAATCTGATACAAAATAGGAGGGTTAAAATATGCATACCCAACAACAACATATTAATGAAATGCATATAATGGTTAAAAATGTAAGTATATATAATATGCATTACGTCTCATAATAAGTGTTATCGATGATCTATCATAATAAGTGTTATTGATGATCTATTAATATCGTAAGGATTGCATTTTATTTATTTGTAAATTGTTTGTACTCTTGTAAAATCGCATTATAACTATTTTTTTCTAATTAAAAGTTAATGTTTATTTATTCAAGATTGTACAAAAAAAGCGATATATATATATATATATATATATATATATATATATATATATATACATATATATATATATATATATACATATATATATATATATATATATACATATATATATATATATATATATATATATATATATATATACATATATATATATATATATATACATATATATATATATATATATATACATATATATACATATATATATATTAGAAATATTATCTCAAATCGGAAATTGACAAATCTTGAATATAACATATAAAGATCATTAGCCACTTTTCTTAACACCAATTGATTTTAATTTGTAACTTCAGACTTTATCATGATATCAGAACAGGTCTGTTTAGGAGTGTAAATGGTTCGGTTTGGGAAAATTTACGGATCGAACCACTAGTTATCGGTTTGGGAAAATTTCAAAACAAACCGAAACATGAAAAAATTCAAACCGAACCGCTATGATTTGGTTTAGTTTGGTTCAAATCCCGGTTCAATTATGTGGTTAAAATCGCGATTCAGACCGTGGTTCTGACTATGGTTTAGACTACGGTTCAAACCACGATTCAGATCGCAACTCATTTTCATATTTATTTAAATTTTCCGTGATCTCGAAAGAAAAGCAAAAGATGCGGGTATTAAAAGGAAAGTCGGAGAAAGAGAGAGACTAGATGAAGAAAGAGGTCGAAGGAAAAAAATACTTTAAAATCTTCGATCATGAAGATAAATTAGTTATTCATGTGTCGCAATAATGATAACAAATGATAAAATTAATATAAAATAAGATAAACAACGGGGTTTATGACTAGTTTATGTAATATAGGTTATTTTTATTGATCTAACAATAAATTTTAATAAATTAACGAAACTATTAAACAAGATACAAAAACAGGGGTTATGAGTAGTTTATGTAATGTGTTTTGGTCCAGCGGTTTGGTCTGGCGGTTTGATTTTCTGGTTCGGTCTGAAATCGCGATTTGGTTTGGTTTGATTTGATCTGGGAGGGTCAGACCACAAACCAAACCGAACCATTTGGTTTGCCAAAATTTGAGATCAAACCGAACCATTTATAATTGAAAATAAAACCAAATCGCATGATTTGGTTCGGTTCAGTCTCAAACCGCGGTTTGAATTGAACCATTTACACCCTTGGGTCTGTTACACGTGAAGAATCAATGGCCCACGATGTTGGTACGTGTAACCCGATTAATAAGTTCACGTTGTAAGCTTTAGAAAAGTCTGGCTACACGTGAGATAACGTATTAGAGATATTATTCTACATCGAGAATTGACAAACCTTGCCTATAAAATATAAAGATCCTAAATCACTTTTCTTTATACTAATTGGTTTTAATACGAAAACTCGGATTAGATTTTTTGCAAATTTAACACTTAACAAGTAAATATAGTTACACAACATTTACATAAAAAAATAAAAGTATCCTAATCAAATTGACATATTTATTTGAGCCACAAGTTTGTAAATCTTACTTTATCTATGCACTAACGAGCACTTGATTATACACTAACGGGCACTCAATTATACACCAACGGGCACTTGATTATACACTAACGGGCACTCTATTATACACCAACTGGCACTCTATTTTACACCAACTGGCACTTGATTTTGGTAGAATCATCGAAAATTTTCGATCAAAATTGTTAAGTAATTAAAGGTAAAGCTTACAGTAGTTCAACAAAGCCAAAGTCTTCATGGGGTTCTCAAATTGTGAAGGGGTTTTTAGCAGAGAAGAAATCGAAGCCTCCAGTCAAGAAAGTACCTTTGGGGACCTCCAATTTGAACGACCAGAAGAACCCACCTGTGGCTGCGCAGCAGGTGAGAGTGAAGCGTTCATTGATTGGGGATTTATCATGCTCTGTCAATGCTACACAAGTTCATCCTCATGGGGTTAAGTACATAAATCATCAGACAAAATCTCCTGGATCTCGGGATTTGTTGTTTGAGATTGATCATTTGAGAATTGAGGAAGAAGACGACGCAATTGCATCTAGAGAGAGAGGATAGAGAGAGAGAGAGAGAGGGTCTGCTTTGTGTGTGTGACTGTGCGTGGATTATGTGAGAGAGAAGAAGGTAAAACACGTTTTTTGTTAAGTTAACAAAAATCGCGTTTTTTATAAGTTTTTGGCCATCAAATTGACATATTTATTTGAGCCACAAGTTTGTAAATCTTACTTTATCTATGCATAAATTTACTTTTCCAAATCGACCAAGTAAGGGTACAAATCCAATAACTATAAAAAAATCTCTCCAAAAATCAGTGGCGGATCTAGGAACTTACGAAGGGGGGGGGGGCAAAAATTTTAGGAACAAACCTAAAACGACTTGTTTACTAGGTTTAATAAATATTTTCTCCGCTCCACTTCAAGAGTCCTACTTTTTCTTTTGATCCGATCCAGACTAAAAGTCTCATTCCATAAATGACAAATTTTGAACAGTGTTTCAAATATTTATACCCTTATAATGTAAATATATTTATAAAAAAACATTCATTATGCCCTTATAATGTTAACATATTTAAAAAAAAAAATCATTCATTATACCCTAGGACCTTTGAAGTGAGACGGAGGGAGTATTTATTAAACCTAGTAAACAAGTCGTTTTACCTTAAAAAAAAAAAAAAATCAAAATTTAAGGGGGGGCTACTGCCCCTGCTTGCCCCTTAAGTACCTCCGCCAGTGCCAAAAATGATCAAAATACTCCCATTATAGTAATTTTCAAAAGTGACAATGACCTCACGATCGATGGATGGCCTCAAAACTAAGACTTGAAGAGGATAAAATTAATTAGAAACGTGGAAAATTGTTCAAGACACGTGTCATTATCGTTTACGTAATAACCTATGAGTAAGTTTTGGGAGAAATCAGTTTCTCCATAAATTATAAAAAGTTCAATTTTTTTCAACTTGCAAATATTTGACGAATATAAGAGCAGTTTAAAAAGACAGGACTTTTTATAACTTAGGGAGAAACTAGTTTCCCCCAAAATATTGTGATAACCTATTTCCTTATTTCGCAAATCCCCGTTTTAAATGTTGTCTTAGGGTACATAACTAAGTTGGTTATTAAAGTCAATGCACAAGTTAAATAAGGTAACAACAAACATTCCTAGCTTGCTAGGTATTTGGCTATTTTTTTTATTTTTTTTTGGTCTATGCCTATAAGTCAAGGATTTCTAACTAAGTGTTGGTGTCCTTCCACCCTATTCAAAACTTCTATTTTTGAAATGATTTTATTCTCATTTGAGGAAAACAAAATTAAAGCAAATATACATATATTGCCCTTGTTACAATAGTGTAAACCAATATTATCTCAGTAAATACGTGATACAAACAAAAACAACAATAAAATCTTAGTTTCAAAATAATTCGGGATTGACTTACATAAATAAATAAAAAAATAGTTAAAAGAAGAAATTGTTGTAAAAAAAAAGAAAAAAGAAAATAAAATAGTGATAATAAAAGAGTAAATATATAATAGAAAGAAAAAAAAATATCAACCCCCTTCACCCAAATGATTTTTTGCACTCTACTCCGACCTTTTCAGCGGGGCCGGTCCTGTGATAAATGGGGCTCTAGGCTAAGTAAACGGTTGGGGCCCTCATTTTTTTTTATCTCCAATGGTAGATGGGCGATGACGTTCTAAAATCTCTATTCTCTGTCCCTTATTTTTGTCACGTTGTTCTTTTTGTCCGAGACCTTTCTTTATGTTTTTTTCTTAAATTTTAGCATTCTTTTCTTCAAGGTCTCTCTTTTCATCATTTCCTAACTTTTAGACTTTGTTAATAAAATGATTGAGATTCTTGATTAGTGAAGATTGATAATTAGGTTGGGTTAACATTTTTTATTTGAGATAATTCTGAGTAATTTAAAGAAATATTGTAATAAAATTATAATGATAATCACAAAGTATTCAAATAACTATTAGGATAATATTAAGATAATAGTTGAAGATAGAGAAAATTGTAAATAATTTAATATTCTAGAAGAGTACTAAAATTTTTGACTAATATAGCTGATTATGATTATATGCATCATTTAGTATTCTAAAAGAGTAATAAAAAAAGAATGCAAGCAAGCTGTGAACAAACGCGAGAAAAGCTGAACAAACGCAAGAAAAGCTGTTACTAGGAATCAAACATGGCCAATTCACTATGTGGCTAAATCCTAAACCACTTTGCCACTTTAGTACATATGTAAAATTTTGGGACCCTAATATAAGTAGTAATTTTGGTGGCCCTAGGCAATGGCCTCACTTGCCTTGCACTAGGGCCGGGCCTGCTTTTCAGCTCCATATTTTCTTATAATCCAAGTAAACTTATATCGTTTTCAATCACCGTAATTCAAGTTTGTTTGAGTCTTTTCCTACTCCTCGCCATTTTATCACTTCTTCACTATTCAGGCCTCCTAACCGGTTTATCACTCGGTCTCCGTCTAACATGACCAAACCACCTTAAACAATTCTGAAGGAAAACACATAAGTTATCTACGAGTTCTCGGAATACCTTATAGATTAAATCTGAAGTTCGTTGTGCGGAAGATTTCGCTTGTGCTACGAACCACGATCGTCTTGACTCTGCAATCACCACCTCTTCTCGTCCGATTCAATATCACAAGATGGATATTGAATGTTGTTCCACTCTCAAATCCCAGGCACTTGATGGTTGCCAGAGATAGTATTTCTCAGTCTGAGGAATATATGGAATATTACGTGTTGTCTATGTTGGTTCCCATAGAGACCTGATTTATAGAATACTGGTTGGACTAAGTCATAGAGTCTCATTCACATAAGAGTCTCTATTTGACTTATCCTCCAAATTCCCCTTATCCCAGTTTGAACGTATCAGTTAGTTAGGGATAATAAATCACGTGTCTAACATCTCCCACTCGGTCAAATGGGATATGCCATATACATTCTCAAGACTCGTTGAATACTCATCTCTTCATACAGGAAGTGAGGCGTGTGACCAGACGAGAAAAGTATAAAAGGGTAGGAGTGCTATATCAAATACCATCTACCAACATAGCACGTCCTCATTAGTCAAAAAACTCGTCTATGCCCCAGACATTGTGATTACATCAATTTAAACATCTTTAACCCCTCATAAACGATGTTTAAACCCCAATCAGTTTACGTGCTCAAGATCAACCTTTTGAACCGCGTGTTCAATATGATCGTCCGGACATTGAGTCACTAAACAGAGATGTATATCATAATTGTCTTCCTTAGACCCTCATGCCAATTATCTTTAGATTAACAGCTTTCCCAACAATGCTCCGCGAGGCTGACTGTAAGTGCAAAGCCCTTAGGTCGGCATGTCAAAGTAGCATCATTAATCTTTGGATTCTCGACATAGTTCTAAGTCACATAGGGCATAATGTGATCACATATTGATCACTAGAACTCACACAGTGATGAAGCAGGGATCATTCAATCACTTTCTGAGGTCGAATTATAGTCACATACAGTATGAAATGTATGCTACGATGGAACTCCCACTCGAATTGGGCATGTCATACTCTAACATCGTACGAATCTTAGTCTAGTTGCCCTCATGGCATCTAACCTGAGTCCTCGAAAGCAGTCACTCTCATAGTGCCTCTTTAAGGTCTCACATTCGGACTTTCACAAGGACATTCGAAGTTATGAACCAAACACTTCGAATTGATCTATATAAAATAGGTCTCATCTTAACCGTATGTTAAGGCGATATATTATAACGTCATTTGCCACCCCCTTTAAGTGTCAAATACATTATTATCTCATCTTGCTCGCTCATATAACAACAAGGCGAATTACCCGTGTGAGAGGGCCAATTCTAGTCCTTCAGACATCTTTTTAATTAAAATGTATACCACATAATTTTCAATCAATAAACATCCCATAAACTCAACAAGGAATGAAAATGAAAAATATGTATTAAATTCAAAACAATAATGAATATAATAATGTCTGCAAGGTGTTCAAAAATAACTAATCAAATCCTACGAAGCCCTAAACACGTCATATGTTTCTGAAAAGTCTCTCTGGTCAGAGGCTTAGTCATAGGGTCAGCTAACATGCTCTCAGTAGGAATATACTTAAGAACCACCTTTCCTTCTGTAATCATGTCTCTAGTGAAATGGTACTTAATGTCAATGTGTTTGGTCCTACTATGGTACTTAGGGTCCTTGGCAAACCCTAAAGCAGCCATGCTATCACAGTTAATAAGTACAGGACCATTCACATTAGGTGTGACATCAAGATGTTGTAAGAACCTCCTTAACCAAACAGCTTCCTGAACAGCTGCTGAGCAAGCAATGTATTCTGACTCCATCGTGGAAAGGGATATGCTTTCCTGTTTCTTGCTACTCCAAGAAATAGCTCCACCACTAAGCAGAAATGCATAACCTGAAGTAGATTTACGTTCATCTACATCTCCAGCCCAATCCACATCAGTGTACCCTTTTAGGCTCAAGTCCCCACCTCGATAACAAAGAACCATATTTGCTGATCCGCTCAAATAGCGAAGAACCCTCTTGACCGCCTGCCAATGTGCGGGGCCAGGGTTGCTTTGGAATCTACTTAAAATTCCAACTGCGTGACAAAGGTCAGGACGGGTGCATAACATCGCATACATCAAGCACCCAACTGCCACTGCATAAGGGGTGTTAGTCATTCTTCTCTTCTCTTCTTCATTCTTAGGGCATTGGCTTGTACTAAGGATACAACCTTTTTCCATTGGAGTGACAACGGATTTTGAGTTAGTCATACCAAAACGTTCTAAAACTCTCTTTATGTAAGTCTCTTGAGACAAACCAAGAAGTTTCTTTGAACGATCCCTAATGACCTTAACTCCAAGCACATAATTTGCTTCACCCAAGTCTTTCATCTCGAATGATGAAGATAACCACTCTTTAGTGGCATTTATCATCTCCATGTCATTCCCGGCAAGTAGTATATCATCAACGTATAATGATAAGATTAAGATCTTTCCCTTGGCCCGTTTAACGTACACACAATGGTCCTCCTCAATCATCACAAAGTCAATTGAGGTTATTGCTTGGTGAAAGCGAATATACCACTGTCTAGATGATTGCTTGAGTCCATATATGGAACGTTTGAGGCGACACACTTTGCGTTCATGTTCCTTGACTTCAAAACCCTCTGGTTGAGTCATATAGATCTCTTCACCTAGTTCCCCATTGAGAAATGCAGTTTTAACATCCATTTGGAAAAGTTCTAAATCCATATGTGCTACTATAGCGAGAATAAGGCGAACTGAAGAAAATCTCACCACCGGGAGAATGTCTCTTCATAGTCTAGACCCTCCTTTTGGGTATAGCCTTTCGCCACAAGGCGTGCCTTATACTTGTCAATTGATCCGTCTGCCTTGCGCTTGACCTTGAAAACCCACTTGTTTCCAATTGCCTTACGCCCAGGCGGAAGATCAACCAACTCCCAAACCTGATTCTTGTACATAGAGGAAATTTCATCTTTCATAGCAGATGTCCATTCATCACTCTTAGGTGAAGAAATTGCTTCTTTGAATGAAGTAGGTTCACAAGCGTCTAAAGCTTCACATAGAAAAGATTCCCCTTCGATCTCAAATCGACGACGAGGAATTTTTCCACGTTGACTTCTTCGCTCTGGTGGAAGACTCCCACTGGAATCAACATTCCTACTTGGATGATCATCTTGACTCTCATTGGCGACCACAGGCTCAACCGTATGTTGATCCATTTGATCATTAGGTTGAGACAATTCCCCACCTACGCCAAGAGATGTCAAATGTTCTTCCTCCATCTCAAAGAGTTCGAATCGAATTCCTTTCTGACTTCACCGATTTGTGGGAAATCATTCTCAATGAAATCGATATCACGAGACTCTATTTCAGTCATCCCAACTTCAGGTTTTCCACCGTACATTACATAACCCTTAGAGGTATCAGAATACCTTATGAAAACACACTTGTTTCCTCTAGGGCCAAGTTTTCCAAACTTATTGGAAGTACTGTGGACATAACCTGCACAACCCCAAGGGTGTAGATGCCCCAAATTAGGCTTCTCACCTTTCCACAATTGGTAGGGGGTTGTAGAGACTGATTTAGAAGGCACTCGGTTAAGGATATACGTGGCAGTCATAAGCGCATCACCCCAAAACGAAATCGGGAGATTTGCTTGTGCCATCATCGACCTAACCATCTCTAACAAGGTACGATTCCTTCGTTCTGCAACACCATTTTGTTGCGGAGTTCCAGGAATTGTTAATTGCCTTACTATCCCCTTTTTTTCACACGATCCCTTAAATTGATCAGACAAGTACTCGCGGCCCCGGTCAGTTCTTAAAGTTTTTAAGCTTTTTATCCTTCGATTCTCTACCGCCAAGAAGCGCTCAAAACAATTAAGTGCTTCATGACGGTGAGAAATAAGGTAAACATAACCATATCGCGTGTAGTCATCGATAAAAGTAAGAAAATAGGAAGCACCATGGCGTGCTTTTACATTCATAGGTCCGCAAATATCTTAATGGACTAACTCTAATGGTCATGTGGCCCTTTTAGCCTTACCAAAAGGCTTTCGGCGGATAGCTTTTACCGCCAAACAAGGCTCACACACAGTAAATTAACTTTTGGGAGAGAACCCAATAGTCCTTCTCTAGCCAATCTACTCATTCTGTCCTTTCCTATATGTCCAAGTCTAGCATGCCACAACTCGTAATTAGAAGTATCATATACCACACAAGAAGTAGCATTAACGAGAAGATAAAGAATCCAATAAATCTAATTTAAAGAAATTGTCGACAAAAAACCATGTCCCAAAACCATATTGTCAAAGCAAATATCCAACTGACTACCGCTAAAATTAAAAGAATATCCTATTTCTAGCAATTTTACTACGAAAGTAGATTATAGCGAACTCCAGTGCGTAAAGTACTTCATGCAAAGTCAAAGCTGCGTCCATTCCGCAAAAGGAGCCGGTATGAGCCAACCCCTTTGACTTCCACGGTCGAGCTATTTCCCATGAAAATGCTTTGCGTACCAGCTGGAATCTTCCTATAATCTACAAATCCCACACGATCCCACGTCACATGTTTTGTGGAGCCTGAGTCTACAATCCATTCAGGGAGAGAGTCAGCTAACAAAACATGAGAGCAAACACAAAGTTGCATAGATCTAGGATTTGGAGGTACCTTCTTGGGCTCAGGACAAGTCCGAGCAAAATGACCCAAGGTTCCACAGTTGTAGCACTTTTGCTTAGCAATATCCTTCTTGCCTCTGCGTTTAGCAATCTTGCCAGCTTTTGGCCCCAGTTTCTGAGCCTTCTTGCCTTTATTACCCTGATTCTTACGCTGCCCATTTGGCTTGCGATGATCATCAAGAGTAATAAGAGCAAGGTCATGAGTCGCAGCACTCATCGCGCGGCTTGCCTCATGGCGCTCTGCCTCAAGCTCAACATGACGGGAAACATCTGCAAAAGTCTGAATGGAGTCGTATGAGTCGAGGATCTGCCTCAAATTACTCTACGAGTCCGGCGGTGAACGAATCACGGCTTGGACTTGCCGCTCATCGGACAAGATACTACCGGCGGCACGAAGCTCACGAATCATACCGGACAACTCACGTAGGCGATCGGGGAATGGATCATTTCTGGTCAATCTTATACGATTCAAACTTGTATGTTAAGGTACGAAGCCTTGTTGCGGATGTGTTACCAAATGCGGCCTTAATTTGGTTCCACATGTCCTTAGCGGTAGAAGCGGTTCTCAAAGCGCAGTCCAGTCGTTGTGCATCTTTGCTCAACATAGTAAAGCGAGCACAACGGTCCTTCTTGACCCATGACCGAAAAGCCTGCATGTTCGACGGTCTTTGGGCGACGGTATTGCTACCCATCTCGCTCAAGCGTCACAGTGTCAAGGTTCTCAAGAACCTCTTGCTCGTTTAGCAAGTATGTGATCTTCCTTTGCCAAACACTATAATTTTTGCCATCCAATTTCTCACCCTTATTCAAATCAGGAATTACGTTCTTTGATGCCATTTCACTATAACATATTACAATACAGATATTAAGCATACAATTTTAATTCACTTTTATCATAAAAACTCAACAATAAATATACTTGTATCATACATGAAAAGGAGAGAAAATCCGCGAGGCTCGTAATCATAACCTTAAGCATGCATAATAAAAATATACTCATAATTGATTTTTAAATAAAAGAAGATATAGTGATAGAACAAATCCACCAATTAAAGCTCATTAAAATAATTTCAGCAATTCCAGAAAATTTGTATGAGACTCGTATAGTCTCAAATTTGTTTTTCATGCAAATTTATTTGTGAAAATACATCATAAAATGACATTTAAGGCACATAAATAATTCAGATTACTCAAAAAATCTGAAAAAATTCAGAACAGTGCATTATCATGTAACTATATCACAGAAATTTTTTTTATAATTTTCTGATTAATATTTTCCACTCTGATAAATAAAATTTACACAAAAACACATACAAAAATACATAAAACAGATTACTGCTCATCAAAAAATTATGGAAAAATATACTGATCTGAATAACATTATTCTAAACATACAGAAAAAATTTCATATTTTTCTGGACAGTAAAACTATTTTTCCCGAATTAATCATGCAGCAGAATACTCAATAATTCATAAAATATATTCTGATCATAAACAAATTATGAAAAATATCTCAGCATGTTTTCACAGCATATTAAACATACAGTAAAATTTACATAATTTTCTGGAAATTATAATTATTTTTAATGATTTTAATACACATGAAAAAATACAGAAAACTTATTTCTGTTACACTAAAAATTACGAAATAATTTTATACAGTGCATAACACTATTATATGCATATGATAAAAGTTTCATAATTTTCTGAGCTATTAAAATATTTTTTGATGAAATAACATGATTAAAATAAATCCATAAAATACTCAAATTAAATGGATAATATTGAAAAAACCCATGAAACAGACACAATACACATACATCAAAACAAACGCTTTGCAAGCTTGAGTTTTTCAACCCCGGTACTGTTCATCGTCTTTCTAATTAATAAATTAGGATTTTTGACAAAAACTTATTTCGCCGACCCATCTTTATAACACCATAACTCTCTTGATTTAAGTCCAAATTAAACAATTAAAGTGGCTATAGAAAGATCTCACAGCGTAGAACAAAACTTATGTTAACACTTTTTATCAGATCTGACTTTAACATCATCAAAAACAGCCATGAACATTACGAAAAAAAAAATCATAATATCCGAAAATTAAAACTGCAATTACTCAAAATTTACATGGCCGAATTCGATGAAATTTTAGTATGTTATTCTACACATTATTATCTACGCATGGATATCAAAAACGCAGAAAACGGACAAGATTTGAATTTCGAAATCATCAAACCCAGTTGGTGAAAAAGTAGATCCGAAAAATTCAAAAAACCATGCAATCAAGACAACAATGGTGAGCACCAAGCTTTGAGGCTCTGATACCAATGAAGGAAAACACATAAGTTATCTACGAGTTCTCGGAATACCTTATAGATTAAATCCGAAGTTCGTTGTGCGGAAGATTTCGCTTGTGCTACGAACCACGATCGTCTTGACTCTGCAATCACCACCTCTTCTCGTCCGATTCAATATCACAAGATGGATATTGAATGTTGTTCCACTCTCAAATCTCAGGCACTTGATGGTTGCCAGAGATAGTATTTCTCAGTCTGAGGAATATATGGAATATTACGTGTTGTCTATGTTGGTTCCCATAGAGACCTGATTTATAGAATACTGGTTGGACTAAGTCATAGAGTCTCATTCACATAAGAGTCTCTATTTGACTTATCCTCCAAATTCCCCTTATCCCAGTTTGAACGTATCAGTTAGTTAGGGATAATAAATCACGTGTCTAACAGATTCTATCTCATTTTATACTCAATGGACGCAACTCATACTTTATCCGTTATCACCTCATTATTCAATCAATTATTCCTTATATGTCCACACATCCATCGTAGCATACGAATCTTCGCTACATTTATCTTTTGTACGTGACACTGTATCACGACCCAACATTTGAAAATACGTGATAAATCTAAGTAAATTTTAACACGAAAGTCACATGTTAAAATTGCAGAAGTAGTAATTTCAGTACTTGTAACTTGTAAGTGTAATTAGACGTGTCCAAACGGTTATAACCGCCGGTTAACGGTTATAACCGCCGGTTAAAAATTTCGTTAAGCCTTAACCGTAACCTAACCGTTAACCGTGTACTAACGGTTACGGTTATACGGTTAACGGTTATACACGGTTACACGGTTATACACGGTTAAAAATGTGCGTTTTTTTTTTTTCAGTTTGGTCCTTTTTTTTAACGGAATAGTTAACTTTTGTACTGTATAACCCCTTTTTATTTCTTTTAATTTTTTTTTGAATAAAGAATATAATTTGAGATGTTACTTATTAATGATTTTTTTTGGAAAATCTAACTGAAAACTCTAAAAAACTAACTGAAAACTCTAAAAACTAACTGAAATTGAAATACTAACTGAAAACTCTAAAAAACTGACTGAAAACTCTAAAAAATAACTGAAAAGTCTGAAATCTGTTAAAAAACTAACCGAAAACTCTAAAAAACTAACTGAAATTCCTAAAAACTAACTGAAAATATTAAAAATCTGACTGAAAACTCTTGAGAACTAACTAAAATTCCCAAAAGCTGATTGGAATTCTCGAAATACAAAAAAAAAAAAAAATTCGTTAAAAAACGAACTGAAAATTCTTAGGAAACTAACTGAGAATATGAGAGAGGTTAGGATATTTGAGAGTAGAGAGTAGAGAGAGAGAGAGTAGAAGTAGAGATGTAAGGTGAAATTGAAAATAAAATGGTAGGAGTGAGGTAATATTTATAGTAGGGTGTGGTGTTTGTTTTTTAAAAGAAATTTTTTTTTTTTAATTTAATTGAAGGCTGCTTGGGCGAATGGGCGCTGGATGGAAATATAGAATGAATTAATGGAAGGATTCAAAGAAGAGGAACTGAGGAAAGGAAGGAAGGAATTAATTGGGAAAAGAAAAGAAAAGAAAAGGGGAAGGGGAACTGGTTACTGGCCGTTAATTCAAAATTTGAAATTTGAATTTCAAATTTCAAAATTTCAAGGTTAGGCGGTTAGTTAGGCGGTTATAACCGCCGGTTAGTTAAACGGTTATAACCGCCGGTTATAACCGCCGGTTGCCGGTTTTTGAAAACCTTAACCTTAACCTAACCGTGTAACCGCCGGTTTCGGTTAAGGCGGTTACGGTTAAGGCGGTTGACGGTTATAGCCGGTTACGGTTACGGTTATTAACCTCCGGTTAGCCGGTTCCGGTTAGATTTTGGACACGTCTAAGTGTAATGATGCTCCGTTTAAAATAATGCTCCGTTTAAAATAATAGTCTTATTTTATTTTTGGTGGAAATTTGGTTAAAATTTGACAAAATATAATTTATAAACTATTAATATTATCGTAATAAAATTCTATTTTTTAATTGATGAATCATTAAATTTTTTTACTCGATAAAATATATTTATAGTCTTCAGTGCACAGGTCTTCATTAATAACCATCAATAACTATATTTATAATTTATTAAAATTATTAATTTTTCATGCATTCATGGTTTTAGTTAAAATTAATCACCAAAAAATAAAAAAGGGAGCATTTGGTTAAAAAGAAAATCAAAGGAGGGTCCTTTTGCAAGATTCAACTGAAACTTTAAAAACACTTGAGACTAAGACCATAGTATATGAATTTATTGAGTGTGAAATCATTGATAAAAGTGCAAATTAAAGGTATGATTACATGGCCATGACACAACACAACAATATTCTTGGCTTTTTGTCAAGCTCAAGAGTGAACTCTCCCTTTTTATTGCCAGTCAATTAACCTTTTTTTTTTTTTTCTTTCATACTCCTTCCGTCGCATATCTACATGCATACTTTTCATTTTGAGCGTTTCAAATCTACGTGCACATTTCTTAAAATGGAAATAAATCTTTACTATTCTCTCCACTCATTCTCTCTCCTACATTATTTTAATATTCACAACACCATTATAATTTACTATTTTCTCCACTCATTCTCTCTCCTATTTTATTTTCATACTCACAACACTTTCAATATAATACTCTTTCCTTAATTTACGTGAAAAGTCAAACTAGGCATCAAGGTCCAGGACGGAGGGAGTATCATTTACCCTCTTTTTAAGAGAATCCTAGCTTCCTTATCTCCACTGTCACATTACAAAGTACATTTTTTTTTTAATTTGACATCTCATTGTAAATTATACATTTTCTAAAATTGAAAATGCTTATTAATTTTATATTAATGAAACTCGCATGTCATACTAACAACAAAAATTAAATTATTACTTCATACCCCACTTTCTCTCTATTATCTCACTTTTCATAATTACAACACATAAACTACTACACTTTTTCTTAATTCTTGTGAAAATAGTAATTGAAAATATTGTAATGAGACAGAGGAAGGGAGTATACTTACAACTAGATAATCAACCCTATAAATCAAATCTTGTTCATACTTCCTATATATATATAATCAATCAAAATCTCTCTCTCTCTCTCTCTCATACAAATACAAACGCACACTAACAAACATCTAAATCATCTGTTATAAGGGAGATTTTAGTTTAATCACAAATATCGGGTTCGAGCTATGAAAATACATCATCGTAAGAATTTTGTTGGGAGGGATTTGCCGTCTTTGTGGTCTGTGTCAACTCAAATCAACTTAATCGACATTCAGTATGGTATGGTGTTGAGAGAGAGAGAGAGAGAGAGAGAGAGAGAGAGAGAGAGAGAGAGAGAGAGAGAGAGAGAGAGAGAGAGAGAGAGAGAGAGAGAGCTTTTTCTGAAATATTCCTAGCTTGCTAAACTTGTCCTTTTTCTATTATCTCAGATGCAAGATTGTCCCTCTTTTATTGAAATTACAACTCCTACATGATCAAACAAATTTACCATATGGCCTAAAGTCAAGTTGGTTAATTTAAATGGAATAAGAATTATTGGTGAAACGTGTTAATCATTCTTACTTTACAATTTTTATTTTTTTTAAATTGTTTTTTTACGGCAAATTATAAGGGTCCAAAGTACGAAGGGTGATGCGCTACAGGGTTTAATGTTCCATTTTGAGCTAAGGACCCTAAGGCCCACTATCCAAATCAATATCCCATTTTAACCCATCTGAGATTAAAATCCCAAATAAACCCAATAGCCCATAATGAGATAACGGAGTAAACAGAGAACGTGACCTAAAATCACTCCGTCTCCGTGATTTCTGGTAATCAAGTCGTAATCCAAAAATCAATTCCGGCCAAAATCAAACACAAATCCACGCGAGGGAGGTAAACGGCGAAGAGATTGAAGATCGCCTCTGATCCGTTGTAGATTGAAGAGATTGAAGATCGACTCAATTCCGATTTTGTAAGGTATGCTTTCAATTTTTTTTTTTAATTGGAATTCGATTTTAACAGTGTTCATCAATAGATAGAAGATGTTGTTGCTGAATTAGGTTATAAATTTTGTTTAACAAATTTTTGAATAAAAAAAATATTTCATTCCCGTTTGAAACATAAATTGAATTTTGACCTTGTTTATGAAATATGAGAAAGGGACTTCATCAAATCTTATAGACAGTGTTATATGTCCTGGCATTGTGTGAAAAAATTTGTTTCGAGACACTTGAATAGTCCGATAGCAAATAGTATCGGACCTTTCAAAGGCATTTTGATTGTGTTTGTTAATGTCTTATGTGATCTGTAACAGGTCTTATAACAATTGATATAGGATCTGATATAGTGTTTATATGATTCTGAGTTTACATGCTTAATTTAGTTTTAGATTATTTATGTGGCAATTGATAGAGGACCTGTTCCAGGTCCTATACCATTTGTTATAGGACCTGTTCCAGGTCCTATACCTGCTCTATTTTGCTTTTTGATTTGTATTTGTCTTGATCCAGTAACAATTGTTATATAAAATAATGTATACATGAATTGTCCTTTAACATGCTTCATTTTGTTACGGAATATGAATGTTGCGTATGACCTGTTAAAGGTCCTATATCCTTTGTTATAGGAACTGTTATAGTGTGCATTTGTTTGGAGATGATTTGATTCAGTTTGATTGTTTGATGATGTGGTATATGACTTGAAATATGTCCTATACACCTTGCTAAAGGATCTGTTGTAGTGTGCATATGATTTTGAGTCAAATTTCTTGATTATATTTTTTATTATTACTATGACAGAGGATGTTGTTTGATCCAGTAACAATTGTTCCAGTTCCTATATCCTTTGTTACAGGACCTGTTATAGTGTGCATTTTGTTTGTCTCATATTTAAGTTGCATATGACCTGTTCCAGGTCCTATATCCTTTGTTATATGACCTGTTCCAGGTCCTATATTCTTTGTTATAGGACCTGGAATATGTTGCATATGACCTGTTCCAGGTCCTATATCCTTTGTTATAGGACCTGTTATAGTGTCCTATAAATCTTGCTATAGGACCTGCTCTATTTTGCTTTTTGATTTGGATGTGCCTTGATACAGTAACAATTGTTATATAAAATGATTTATATCATTATATATGAATTGTCCTTGTTTGTGGCTTATGTTTTATTTTTTGTTTTTGTATGAAAAGGTGGAAAACTACGATGTCTGCAGATAAGAGAATGACCCGTATGCAGACAGGAAAATCAATTGAAGATGAAACAGTTAAATCAGCAGATGTTACACTGTCTCAAGATAAGAGGATCGTACGTTACTCACCAAAGAAAACGACAGAAGAAAAAAAAACAAAAGCTAAAGGAACAACTAAAAGTGCAAAAGGACTCACCTGGATCCCTTGTTTCAGATCTAACCTGCATTCTATATCATCTATCCTGACAGAAGTTGATTTAAGAGAATCTCATTTAAACAGGTTGAAGATATCACCTTTCTTCAACCTGTTCAATTCTATAAACTCAAACAAAGATGTTAACTTGAGGAAGATGGACTCAACAATAGAAGATTTGATCAGATGCTACAAGCCAAAGGAAAAGAAATTTTTGCTGGGCAAAGTTTTGGTTGGGTTGAGTGCAAATGATGTAACATCTATATTTGGTGTTGTTTCTGGAAGTGAATTGATAGATATGAAGAAAAAAAGGGATAGGCACTCACTTGGGATAGTTGAGAGGCTATTCCCAAACTGTAAAGCAAATGAAATAACCATGAAAAAAGTGAAGGAAAACTTGAGAAGGCTGGTCAGTAGTGAAAGAGAAATTGATATAGGAGACGTTGTGAGATTGCTGAATCTCATAGCATTGGGGTCTGTTTTCTTTGCTTCAAAGGGTGAGGTAATGTCTCCGGGGTTTTTATATTATGTGGATGATTTGGAAAGAATGAAGAGCTATGATTGGTCAAGCGCGATTGTAGATAACTTGCTTCAGTCTCTAAATGAGAAATATAAATCACCGATCCTCGTTGTTGGATGTGTATCAATCTTACCGGTAATATCATTTTAAATTTATAGCTCTAATTTTATTTTAGTTACTGTTATTTACTATAAGTAAAATTATATATTACTGATCATATTTATCTTTATTTTGTAAATGTAGTATTGGTTTAACGAGCACACAAAGGTGATCAATGCAACAAGAAACTTGCTTCCAAGGTGTATGAAGTGGGAAGTATCAAAGAAAATTGCCAATTTCAAGGATTTTATCAAAAACTTGAGAAGTGATCAGGTATAAAACACCTTGACGATGTTATGTAATAAATTGTTTAGTATTCTCATATCCTATACCAGTTTCTATAGGACAATTCATAGTGTTGATATCAGTTGATATAGGACCTGCTCTATTTTGCATTGAATGGTCCTATATCAACTGATATAGGACCATTCAAATTCTTATAAGAATTGGTATATGATTTTTTTGAGGTCCTATATCACTTGATATATGACCATTCAATGGTTTTTTTAGCTGCGAATATGAGTTTGTTAAGTCCTATACCAGATGATATAGGACCCTTCATAGTGTTGTCATGTCCTATACCAGTTACTATACAATTTGCTATAGGACCATTGAATTGTTTATATTATGTTCTCAGGTCCTATAGCATTTGCTATAGGACCATTCAAAGGTGTTATAGCAAATGTATTGGTTGTTAGTAGTTATTATAATACATGTATTCATTTCTTATATCACTTGTTATAGTTAAATATATTCATTCGATATAATAATTTTATCATAGGTTCATGTTGAAGAGCTCGCATTGACAGATGAAGAGAAGGTGTTGTTGATTGAGAAACCAAATGAGGATGGAAAAGATGATGATATTGAAATGTCAGTGGAAAAACTTGGTACTGAAAAAAGGATTGGTGGAGGGGATGAAGGAGGAGGTACGAATCTTCAAGATTTAGTAGATAATTTTGAATTAATGTTGGGGACCAGTCTGACACCTACTGATAAAGGTCAGGGGAGTGGGACAAATGAATTGATTGAGTTGAGGAATGAAAATGAAAGTTTGAAGCTAGAAAAAGCTAAGTTGCTGGGACAGATAAAGGAGTACGAATTGAAAACCAACAACGCAATTGAAGAGGGGCATGTATTTTTGGCTGCTGAGGTTGAGATGAGGAGAACATTTGACAACGCGCTTAAAGAAAAAGACAGAGAGATTGAGAAACTTAAAAGTTTGCAAAAGGAGAGAGACAGAGAAATAAAAATTTTGGAGGAAAAATTGGCTGCCAAGGATAATGACAGTTTGCAAAATAAACCAAAAGGCGATGAAGAAAAGGGTATGGACATTGTGGCTGTGGGGGATCATGACAAGAAAGTTGATACTATGGGCTCAATGGAAAGAAGAGTAAAGGAAAGAGGGGATAAGAGGAAGAGGAAGGTGGATCCTGATTACACGTACGACGGAAAGACGAGAAGGCAACGGGTATCAAACATAGAGGAAAAGAAGAAAAAAGAAAAAGAAGTATTGGCTGGGAGTAAAATTGTTTTAGATGTTGATGAATTGGAAGACAGAAGTGTTTTCTTACCAACATTTAATGAGAACTTTAGTCTCACAACCAAGTCAATGGATGATGAAACAAAGAGAAAATTTACAGATTTATGCGGAAGACTCGCACGTCCGTAAGTACCACTTTTATTAAAAGTTGTTTTCATTTATTAAATTTTTTGATGATAATAGAAATGAATATTTTTTTTTTGTGTTTCCAGTGATAGTGTATGGTACATTTCGGGATTGCATGTGGCGATGTGGCAACTGTGGGAATTGGCTCATGATATGATGACCGAAGCTGCGGTACAAACATTTTTTATCCCTGAACTATTTTGCATGGATGCTCTATTTTTGCTTTTTGATTTGGATGTGCCTTGTTTGCTTTTTTCTTATAAAATTTGCTATAGGACCTGTTCTACTGATAATATGCTTCTGAGTTAACATGCTTCATTATGTTTGCAATTATTTATGTGGCATAGGACCTGTTCCAGGTCCTATAACATATGCTATATGACCTGTTATAGTGTGCATTTGATTTGGAGATGATTTGATTCAGTTTGATTGTTTGATGATGTGGTATATGACTTGTAATAGGTCCTATAACCTTTGCTATAAGACCTGTTCTTTTTTGCTTTTGATTTGGAGATGATTTGATTCAGTTTGATTGTTTGATGATGTGGTATATGACTTGTAATAGGTCCTATAACCTTTGCTATAAGACCTGTTCTTTTTTGCTTTTTGATTTGGATATGCATTTATATAGGTCCTATAACCTTTGCTATAGGACCTGGATGAGTATTGATCCAGTAACAATTGTTGTATTATTAATGAAATTTTAGGTAATGGATGCTTACCTAAATATTTTGAGGGACAAATACAAGGAACTCCCCCCTCCATCTGGTGGACGCCAAAGGTCAAAAGTTAATTTTGTCTCAAGTTTTGCTACCGTAAGTCTTATTTATTGATTTAAAAGATACTTACACCTCAAATTTTTTTGTTTATTAAAGTTAATTATCAGCTTTGTGCTTACATTTAAAATTTATTTGTTTCAAGCAATGGTTGAAGGATAAGAAATCAGAAGAAATACAGAGAGGAATAAACAATGTCATCAAACAATTTACGGATGATGAAACAATTTTTATATTGTTTCCAATTCACTCTTCATGGAATGATCGTGGTGTCAGGTGTAACGATCATTGGACATTGCTAGTGCTTGACACCGAAAATGGGGAGTATAAATTTTACAACTCCATGAAGAGGACAAAAGGAAAAGACCACTACGCAACACACGGAAAACTAATGGTAATATTTTATATATGAGCTGTAATATGTTGGGTATAATGTTACAAGGACATATAGCAACTGCTATAGGACCTTTAAAATGCTTTATAGCTTTGAATATGACAATACAGTCCTATAGCAAAGGCTATAGGACCATTCAAATTACTATTTTTAATTTTTTTGAATTCACTACCTGGTGTTTGATTACTTTTTCTATTTCGCTTGATCATGTCAGGGCACTGTACAAACGAATAGAGGAGACTCAAAAGGACGTGGATACTTTCATAGAATTGAAACGCGGAGACATTCCACAACAGCGAGATGATAGTTTGGATTGTGGAATAATCGTCCTAATGGAAGCAGAGGAGATGTTTGATAAAGGAGTTATTAGCAAGACATATGAAGACGATGCTGTCTCGAAGTATAGGGGGAAAATGATACATGACATTTTAGCAAGTCCACATTGTCCTCATCATTAATAAATTAAACATCTTAGTTTCTTTTTGGATTGAATGATAAAAATTGATGGTTGTTGAACAGTTTAGTTTTATATTTGATATATGTTGGTTAAATATATTCCAAATATTTTTACGGTCTCATAGTGGGTTTTCTTTATTAATTCTTTATTGAGCTATGGTGTTAGTGGGCGGTCGCCCATGAGGGATGTGGGCGGTCGCCCATCGCGACAGCAACATCTTTCTTCAGCAAACATCACACATGGGCGAACGCCCATCTTAACATGTGCGGTCGCCCACTCCAACAGAGGTTTAAATGCTTGGTAATCTCTAGCTTGGGCGGTCGCCCACCTTGCCCTGGGCGGTCGCCCATGACGACAGTGGCTTCATGACTTTGATGTTCTCCAGGTTGAACAGCAACAATTGTCCTATAGCAAATGGTATAGGACCTTTCAAAGGCATTATTGTTTGGTATATGATGTAGGGAGGACCTATAGCAATTGCTATAAGACCAATTAAAGGAGTAATAGCTATGTATATGATGTTGGCAGGTCATATAGCAATTGCTATAGGACCTAATAAAGGGCTTATAGAGATTTGTATGATGTTGGCATGTCCTATAACAATTGGTATAGGACCTTTCAAAGGCATTATTGCTTGGTATATGATATTGAGAGGTCCTATACCAATTGCTATAAGACCAATTAAAGTGCTAATAGTTATTTATATGATGTTGGCAGGTCCTATAGCAATTGTTATAGGACCAAATAAAGGGCTTATATAGTTTTGTATGATGTTGGCATGTCCTATAACAATTGGTATAGGACCAATTAGAGGATTGTTACTACATTAATAATCCTGTTACATTTCATTCATACGTAGGTAGAAAAAAAAAACAATTAAAAACAAATATTTTAGGATATCGACAAAATCAATTAACCAAAATTCTAAAATTAAAATGATTGAATAACATTGTAATGAACACGTGTGTAATGTCAAATAGGACGTATAAAGAATTAAATTGATAATTATTGAATAAGAAAACAATGACTCAACTAAAAGTAATTTGCAATGGCTCCTTGCATGATCTTTTATTGTGATAACCTTCTTTTCCGCATCGACGACATTTCATCTTCCTCTTTGTACCTTCTCCTCTAGAAATGTAGCGATTTTTCCTTGGCCTACCGGGGGGGCGTTTTGTTTCAGGAGGAAGAACAATGGATTCCCCATCAACTACAGGAGGACATAATGTAGAAATAGCTGGAATTGACAGAGCATAAGATTCCCTGTAATTCCTTACCTTGAAATAATCTTGAATGAAAGAAGAAGAATTGTTCTTAAACCTGCTGAAGACGGATATGGAATGAACACACGGAAATCCATTCTGCTGCCACATCCCACATGAACATGTGTATTCCTGTATGTTGACAACCATAGAAGGATCTGAATGAACTTCAAATATATATTCATCGCAGGCATGAATGATCCATGACCTTCCTTTGTCTGCACATTCCAAGTATACCTTCTGGATGGATGGACACAACACATTTGCCCATGAATTTGAGTCTTGTTTACGTCTGCACATTCTTGACATAATCTTCAAACGTATACTGTCTATCAACTCTACAACAGGGAGAGATTTATACTCCTTTATCATAGCATTAAATGACTCAGCCGCATTTGAGTACAATTCTCCATAACGATTACCTCCAAAATAAGCAGCTGCATAGTTTTCTTTCGGGAGATTGTTGAAAAACTCAGAAACCTTCGTACCACCCTCATTTATGATTTCGTCCAGAAGAATCTGAAAGTGCTCAGGTGTTGGAGCTTTTGAAAGCTTGGAAAATTTGTGAAGAATATTGGACCGCACCTCCTTCGATAACCCACCAAGTTTATTTCTAAGGTTGTTTTTTAAATGGAACATGCAGAATGAATGGTGTGAAAACGGCATAACCTCATGAACCGCATTAATGATACCCTGATGACGATCCGAAACAAATGTCACTCCTCGCTCAGTTATGTAAGGACGGAGATTTTGGAGAAACCACGTCCAATTTTCAGTATCCTCCGATCCAACCACAGCAAAAGCAACATGGAATAAGCCTACAACAAAAACAATTCATAAAAAATTAATTTAGCATCATAAAATATGAATAAAAATAAAAACAAATATACAAACTGTTAAAACATAAATAAGTTGTCTCATATCACATGGACTAAGACATTTGATTGGTCATATAGCAAGTGATAAAGTACCTGTAAACATCATAAACACAGCCAAAAAGACATTTGAATTGTCCTTTTAGCAAATAATATAGGACCTGCTAACGTAATATACAAAACTATAATACCTTTGAATGGTCTTATAGCAAATGGTATAGGACCTGGCACTTCATATATAAAGCTATAAGATCTTTGAATGGTCTTATAGCAATTGTTATAGGACCTGTTAACTTCATATAAAATGCTATCAGACCATTGAATGGTCCTATATCAATTAGTATAGGTACTCACACAATCATATACATATGTTATAAGACCTCTAAGTGAACCTATATCAATTGGTATAGGACTTAACAACATCATATACAAATCTCTTATACCAAAAACTAAACTTAATTCTGATGCTACATATAAAAAAAAAAAAAATTAAAAGCATTAATAATAAAATACTCATACCATTATCTCCATCTTTCGCTGTTGCTGCAAGTAGGGTACCCCGAAACATTCCAGTCAAAAATGTTGCATCCAAAAATAACAAGGGACGACAAAACTTAAATCCCCGCAAACATGCCCCAAATGCAAAAAAGCACCGCTGGAACCGAGAAGTCACAGGATCAGACTCAAACTTCACACAACCATCTGGATCCACCTCCCTAATTTTATCTGTATATGCTTTAAGCTTATTATAAGCGAACTTTGCCTCACCAAAAATAATGTTTTTCGCCTTCTCAACTGCTCTCCAAACAACCTTGTAATGAACAGTGAGGCCATACTCTGTTAGCAACAATTTTACAAGAGAAGCAGGACTAACATTTGGATCATCTCTAACTTTATCACGGATAACACTGGAAAGAACTTCACATCCCATCCTTTGCCCAAAATCACAACTAATCGCATCCTTGCATATATGATCAGGAATATATTTCCTTATGTAGAAATATCCACTGCATTTTTCAATTGAGGCATGTATCTTCCATGGACAACCTTTTGATTCTTTGTGTGAGCATACAGCCGTGATACGAGTAGGTTCATTTTTCACATAATTGAAATCAAACCCCACTTCCGTTGCAAACTTACACAATGCATTCCTAAATTCACCAGAGCCACCTTCGAATATCTGCCCAATATTTTGTATTGCGTCTGCCCATTCCGCACTTCTCATTCTCTTTTCTTTGTGATAAAAGAATTTGACATTATCATCATTTCTACTACTACTACCTTCACATAAAGTGGAAAATGATTTCTCGAAGGAATCACTGACATTACTAACACAGATACTCAAATCATTCACATTTATTTCTAGTAGCTCAATATTCCTACGAGCAATCATAACACCCATACAGATGAAATCTTGCTCACTAGACAACATGCACGACCTTTTCTCAGCTAACATATATGACATCGAGATTGTCTCCTTTTTCAAAGTGTTCCATCTGTTGCAACTAAATTCAACAATAGATTCATACGAATCAAATTGATCAAACCTAGTAACAACAGATAATCTTCCATAATTCAACATCAACATCACATTAGACTCCATTGAAGGTAAAGTTATTTTATCTGTATATAAATTCAATCAATAAATTCATCAAAACTCAAAATTCTGAAGAAAAAAATGAAAATTAATACAAAATATAAACTGAATTCAACCAAGATCATAATTCGGATGTAATACCTTTGTTTCGGATTGATTGAATTGGATAAAAGGATTGAAGTTTCAAATTTCTCCGTCCGGATTGCAATTTCAAAATTGAAATTTCCGGAATAGCTAATCCTTAAGAAACGGCATGAATTGTTGCATGGATTAAGCGATCGCAATCTTCTCCTGTTAACGGCGCCGTCAATTTCATAGTCCGGAATATATCATTTTGGGGTTTAAAGGGATTTTGATTTGGAGTATAAAAGGGAATTGTCTTTTTTAATTTGGGGTGGGTTTTTTTGGGTTATGATTTGAGAAATGTGGGTAAAGAGGAATTTTTCCTTCCATTTTTTACTATTAAGGGTACAAAGTTATTAAAAGTTGGCAATTAAATACTTTTGGACGAAAAAGTAAAATTTTCAGTTAAAATAGCATGTGTTATATGCGTGCGACTTAACAAAAGACATTTTCGTAATTTCACACTCATTTACATATTTTTTTAAAAAAAAGATTAACCCTTCAAATTTTAAATTGAACCAAAAATTCCTTTCTCCATCATCAATTCACCTCCAACACCAATAACCACCACCACCACCACAACTACCACCACGATCACCATCAGATTCAGATTTAGACCACCACCCCTACCATTGCATTACCACCAAGCACAATCACCGAATCACCATCCAAAACAAAAGAAACCATGATACCAAAATTACCATCAAGCTGCTTCATTCTCAATGTTTTCAAGCATCGCCAGAGATTCAACAATTCAGACTAGTCCCCACCCTTTAAGCCGCCGACCAACAACAATAGTACCTCTGCGTCGATTCTTCGAGCAATTCGACAAGCTCCGCCCAGCCAAATCTCCAGATCCAATCAAATCTCTCACCCATCTCACCATTGTTGGACACGATGCAACTCACTTCCGTCGCTTGACGTCCCTCTCCGGTTGTCTTCAACGCTGTCGCGCACCCACCTCCAACTATCCCTAATTTCTAGTCTCCTCCATTTCAAAGTGTGAGTTCGGCTTCTCTTCTCCAATCAGATGGAACGTGTTATAACCGATATATATATATAAAATAGAAAATAAATCAATCACACAATACAACAATATAATATAAGTGTTTCACCAATTTAGATACGTCTAAAGGAAGAGGACAATAATATTATTATCAACTTACAATCGCCAAATACAATCTCTAATATAATACACAAACTTTTTAATCAAAATAATTAACAACTTTGCAAACCTTATATCTAGAGAAACAAAGACAGACATGAAAATCATTGGAATAACTAGAATTATTGATCTCTATCACAATAGAAATTATATCATATAAACTTCTAAGGAATAAGACTTATTTATACTGCCCATTAATAACCTTACAGGGTTTTCTAACCCTGCACAAAAATGTCGCTGACCAGGGCCAAATCGGGGTTTCGCGCGATCCCACCCTTTAGGCAGTAACTCCGCCCGATCGCCCCCTTAGCTACCCGCGGTCGCCCCCTTCGTTCTGTCAAAGGAATTACTGATTTGCCCTTGTTCAATCACCTAAGTTGTTCCCAAGTTAGAGGGCATCAAACCCAACAAATCTTCACCTTGACATCTAACCTCCCGATCACAAAACAGAACACTCTTCTGCCTCAGATGTGTTATGCCAAACATCGACCTTGTCCTCCAGACAACCAAATTTGTATCTTCCTAAACAACTAAATGTGTTACGTCGAACACCAAAACACTTGCTGCAACATTTGATCATACCAGTTCAACAAGTAAACAAACGTGTCTACTAAACACCCAAATGTATCCCCCTGGATACCCAAATTGTGTTGCGTCGAGCACACCAATGTGTCTCCAATGCACCCAAATGTGCCACTGCAGTATGCAATCAAAATTGCCCCAACTGGCAATTGGCCAAATACAGTCGATATTGGATCTTGCCAATCCAAACAGATGAAATGATCATATCCGTGAAATCCCCAACAGTACGTACATTCTCCTCGATTCCTTCCTCGCTTCCCAATTGTGTGTGTTGACTTACTAACCGTGGCTTGCCCATTTCAACTCCACCTTGAGTAAATTGCTGCGCCACCTGTTTGTCAAACATCCCACACGAAGCCATTCAACATGCTTCTTTCAGATGTGTCTCTACCATATAATCTGTTGTACGATGCTCAACACCAAAATCCAAAAATGTAACCTCGGAGGACATACAAGAAACCTTGTTTTACCCCTTTTAGAATTACATTCGAACCCATGCAAACATTACAACTCTACCTTCACCTTTAAAACTGTATTTCATCTTCTCTAGCCGACTAAGCGATATCAGATTCTTCGTTAAAGGAACATGTCTAGCCTTGTTCAATGTAAGAGACTTACCACCAAAAGTTTGCACCCTTATGCAACCCATGCCAACTACCTTGTAAACAGAACAATTAACAATATAAATATCACCCCCTTCCATTTCCTCGTATGTCGCAAACCATTCCATGCGCAAACACATATCATAAGAAGACCTAGAATCAAGAATCTATGTATCTATCATACCTTTGTCTTCTTAGGTTACTACGGCATAGTCCTACTCATCGTCTTCTACCATAGCTGCAATAGACCCAAATTGATCGCTCTTATTCAACATGGGACATTCACGTTTTCAATGCCCCTTTTTCTTGCAGTAATTGCAGACATCTCTAGGTCTTGGACGTCTTTTAGAAGAACCATTATTTCTCCTACCTTGGACCCTATTATCTTCTGCAACCAATCCTGTTGACTGAGATTCTGTAGATAAACCGCTCGCCTTACGGCGCAGATATCTAGTCTTGAGATTATTCTTAACCTTTTCCAAAGTAATCGTATCCTTACTATTAATGTAGGAATCCACAAATTCCTCATATGACAATGGTAAGGAGACACAAACATAAGACCAACATCCTCATCTTCAACCCTAACATCAATATTACGCAACTCAAGTAATAATGAATTAAATCGATCTATATGATCCCTAATGGGCATACCTTCCATCATTCATAGAGAATAAAACTTCTGCTTCAGATATAGCTTGTTGGCAATGACCGTGTCAGATACATGTCTTCCAACGCAAGCCATAAAGCACCTCCAAAATTTGTGTCTGCAATATCCACCATAACATCATCATCTAAGTGCCTGATGATTTTAGAGTGGGCCTTCTCGTCTAACGCGATCAGATCTGCTGCTTCTTCTTAACTGCCTTCCCCAAACCTTCTGTTATTGCACCCGCGACAATACATGTGGAAACTGCTACTGCTTTTTTCCTTTGAATCCTGACGATTCCTGATTGCAACAGCCACCGGAGCGCACAAACCCTTGTCTCTAAACAAGGCTTTCATCTTGATCTGCCAAAGAGAAAAACTATTCTTCTCATTGAACTTGTCAACTGGTGCTTCAATTCCTGATCCCATCTTTTTCTGCAGCGGAAAACCCCTAGAACTTTATCAACCTGACTGGCTCTAATACCAGTCTGTTATAACAGATCTATGTAGAAGACAGAAAATAAATCAATCACACAACACAATGATATACGTGGTTCACCTAATTGGCTATGTCCACGGGCAGAGGGCAAGAATATTATTATCAACCGGCAATTACCAAATACAATCTCTAATCTAATGCACGAACTTCTTGATTACAAGAATTTACAACTGTGCAAACCCTATATCTAGATAAACAAAGAGAGAAAAGAAAACCCTTGAAACACCTAGAATTATTAATCTATATCACAATAGGAATTACATCATAAAAACTGATAGGGAATAAGACTTATTTATACTACCTATTTCTAACCTTTCCCTGCACAAAACTGCTGTTGATCAGGCCCAAATCGGGGTACCGCGCGATCGCCGCAAAAGGGAGCACGATCGAGCCCTTAGGCAGTAACTCCACGCGATCACCCCCTTGGCCAGGTGCAGTCACCCCTTCGGTTTGTCAAAAGAGTTACTGATTTGCCCTTGTTCAATCCCCTATTTTGCTCCCAAGTTAGAAAGTATCAAACCCAACAGAACGAGCACTTTAACTATTTGCCTCCTTAGTTAACAATCTAAGTTGAAGGTTATTAGTGAGAGGGCTTGGGAAGAGATAAAAATTAAAATATGGCCAAAGGGGGGGGGGAATAAGCATGAGTCATAAGTAGAGAAGAAGGGTGGGGTGTGGGTATTATTTGGGACACATTTTTATTTTAACTCTTTAAAAAATTGTTTATTTGACTCCTCAATTGATAATATTTATTTCAAATTAGCCCTCGTTAAGTGTCACGTGAACGACACGTGATGATTTAACAAAAAAATTTAACTTTTTCGTCTGAATGCACTAAACTACCAACTTTTAACGACTTTCGACATTTTATAGTTAAAAAAATGGAACATTGGACCCTATATTGCAAACACCCCCATATTTTGTACCCTTATTTGTAATTTGACCTTTTTATATTAATGAATTACTTAATATATTAAAAAATTAGCATTTGAAAGTGATAAAGATACATTTGGTTGGGTTTGAAACACTTACTTCTCGTATGAGATATCGTTTGAGATAGAGATCTTTGACAACTCACATTATATTTTTAAATTTCAACTGCATGGAATATGCAGTGTATCATTTGCATATTGGAAAAGAAGAATGTTTAGAAAGAAAATTATATACTTATACAATTATATCTTTTGAACATGACCAAATTAATGACTCCATACAAACATAAATTAAGTGTAGTTGTTTTTTGAGGCCAATCAACATTTAAATCCTTGTATTCTGCCTAATCTTCAGTTTTAATCCACGTTTTTTAGCAGTTTTAATCTTTGTACTCATAATACGCATATATTTTTGCCACACTCTCTAACTCCGTCAAAAAATTTACAATATTTAACAAAAGCTAACGAAACTTTGATTTTTCTTACGAATACTAGTTTTCCATAAATCTCCCAATCATATCGGTCAGTCTCGTCTTAAATTTCCAGGCAAAGAATTTCTAATAACAGCCAAACTCCATTGAATTCGGCCGATTGAATCCTCAACACCGTCGAAGCCTTGCGGCCATCCCTCTACTACGTTCGTCTCTCTGCCCAATTCAGATTTGCAACAATTTTCATCGATCACTACACCCCATTATTTTTCAACGTCGGCGGACATTGCAAGCTCCGACTACTAACACTGTCGATTTTCAGGCTATCTCTCACTGCTATGGTGGCAGCTTGTGAAAGTCATGGAAGATGGTTATGGCAGCGATGCTGGGGCAGATGGGTGGCGACAATAGTGGTGCTGACAATGGGCGGTGGCGGCGACAGTGGGCGGTGAAATAGGGAAGCCATTTTTTCTAAGAAAAATCGACGTTTTGTTAGTTCCTTTTGTTTTTTGTTAAGTTTTGTACATTTTTTGACGGTTTTAGGGAGTGGGGCAAAAATATAAACCTATTATGAGTAAAAAGGTTTAAATTGATTAAAAAAAAACATGGATTAAAATAGAAGCTTAAGCAGAGTATAATGATTTAAAATATCGATTGACCTATTTTCTGATAATCAAAATTAAGTGACTTAACAAATTTTGTAAAAGGGACCTACATTAATCAAGAAAGTCAAAGTTCAAGTAGTTCTTCTTGTTAGAGATATTATGCTATATCGAGAATTGACAAACCTTGCCTATAATATATAAATATTTTAGGTCACTTCCCTTATCACCAATTGATTTTAAGGTGAAATCTCACACTCTAAGATGGTATAAGAGAAGGTTCATTACACGTGTAGGCTCACGATGTTACTGCGCACCACTCGATTAATAAGTTTACGTTGTAAGCTTTGGCAAATCCCGCTACACGTGAGCGGGTTTGTTAAAAATATTATCCAACATCAAGAATTGACAAACCTTAAATATAATATATAAATATCATGTGCCACTCCCATTATTATCAATTAAGTTTAAGGTGTAACCTTAAACTCTAAAACTTCTATTGAAAATTAGGTTCAAACATGAAAAATTGATTCTATTGAAAATTAGGTTCAAACATGAAAAATTGAGTAGAGAAGTCCATATCTTGGGTCCGGCCGGGTAATAAGTAGTTGAGATGATGATCGTTAGATATAATTTTATAAGTATAAGAATAATTGTGTTATGATCACCGCCGTTAAATAATGAAAATCACCAAAAACAATAAAATATTGTCGATTGTACTAAAATCTGAAAATAACTTAACTCCAACTTGATATCATCTACTCCCTCCGTTCCGTCCGAAAATGTCCAAACCAAATCTCGCACGCAAATTAAGAAAAATGATGTAGAAAAGAGAAAAAGTTTAAATGTTGTGAGTATGAAAAATTAAATAGGAGAGAGAATGAGTGTGAGGAATAGTTAGGAAAGAAAATGTTGTGAGTGTAAAAGTAAAGTAGGAGAGAGAATGAGTGGATGGAATAGTAATAAAAACTTTCCTTTTTGGGAAAGTGTCTTTTTAAATGGGACGCCCAAAATGGAAATTTGTGGCTTTTCGGACGGGACGGAGGGAGTATAGTATAGTATAAATGGTAGAAGGGTGAACAGTTGAATGAATATTTTCAAATGGGTTTTTTCCCATTTTGCCTTCATATATTTGTCCTTTTTCCATTTTATTCTTAAAAATTTTTTTTTTAATTAAAAAAAAAATCGTATTTTTGAACACTAACATTTACTAGTTGTTGGCTTATATGACTTACAACTGTAACCAAACAACTTATCTATGTTCTTAAAGCCTCAAGCCAAGCTTCTTTTTCCTTCTCTTTATTACCTTTTCTGCCTCCCCATTTATCTCCAATATCTTGTTCATCACTTTTTAACAGCTTTCCCTTTTCATTTAACTCCAAGTTATTTTTAAAAAAGTTAAGCATGCCAAATAAAACAAACATTACATTCTCCACACCACATCCTTCATTATGTTGTACAGTACAAGACACTAAAACATTTTATGCCTACATTTTACATCAACAACAACAAAGTCTTAAAACTTAATAGACAAAGTTATTTCTGAAATGTGTAAACATTAATGTTAAATATTTGGAAAATTCATATATAAAATATTATAATTTTGCCATTCAATTTTGGGTAATAAAAATATAAACTATTTAATTAATTTAACTTTATAGTATAAAATACTTTCTTCTTTTCAATTCAATTTACACACTTATTATTTGCACGTTAATTAAGGAAAAGTATTAGTGTAATAGGTATAGTTAGTATAAAAAGTGAGATAAGAGATAGAAAGTGGGATAAATAATAATAATTGAATTGTTATTGTGAATATAACATGTATTTTTCATAATATAAAAGTAATAAAATATTTTATTTTTAAAAAATACATAATTTATACTCCCTCTGTCCCGCTACAAACCGCACACTTTCTATTTTGGGCGTCTCATTACAAACCGCACACTTTCTAAAATGGCAAAGAATCTTTACTATTCCCTCCACTCATTCTCTCTCCTACATTATTTTAATACTCACAACACCATTATAATTTACTATTCCCTCCACTCATTCTCTTTCCTATTTTACTTTTACACTCACAACATTTATATCATTATTTTTTTTCTTAATTTCCGCACAAACAGTAACAGTGCAATTATTAGCGGGATGGAGGGAGTAGTTTATAATGTAACCTCCTATAAAATATTGTTTAGTTTCTAATAAGACTGAACAGATGAATTACATGTGAACTGAAAAAGAGACTTAGACTTCCCACCAAGTTATGTTTGGTTATTCCAAAAAGTGTCAAATAAAACTTATTAAGCACTTTCCAAGTTCAAGACCTCCCCCCTTCTTTTAGAATAGTGGGGCCATAGCATGACACCATGGCTTCAAGTATACTATGGGAAAAGTGTTTTGTCTGACTCAAGCTGATGTGGATGTAGCCTTCTCTGACCAAAGAATATACTCCCTCCGTCCCGCTAATATTAGCATACTTTCCTTTTTGGGCGTCCCGCTAATATCTGCACACTCTCAAAAAGGAAACTTTATATTAATAAAATATTCACCCAACCCCACTCATTCTCTCTCCTACATTATTTTAATACTCACAACACCATTATAATTTAGGGTAAATTACAAATAAGGGCCTAAAGTTTGCACTCCGTTCGCAGGATGGGGTCTGATGTTCTAAATTTGGCGATTTAGGGTCTCAAGTTACCAAATGTTGGCAATTGAGGGTTTTTTTGACGGAATCGTTAGTTTTTGGGTTAAATCCCCATGTGCGTGTCACGTGCCAAGTAAAGGGGGTTGAAACTGTAAAATATTAAATTCTAGACCCTAAAATATAAATTTTAAAATTACAAAACACACCCTCTTCTTTTAAAACCTAAATAAATTAATAATAAAATAATAATAATAATAATAATAATAATTATAAAAGCATCTCACTCTGTCTTCTCTCTCTCTAAACGCCATTTCCGTCCCAACCTTAACGGCAACCATCAACCTAGCTTATCCCTCCGGCCAAAAACCCAACACCAATCCTCCCTCACCTCTAAATCAACTGGCAACCTCACCAATTCCACAATTTCAATCGCCAAACCGACGACCTCCAAAGCCAACCTCAACCTCTTCTTCTCCGATCCCAAAACCAATTCCTCGGAAGCCTAATCCAACCCCAATCTCCTTCACCTTGCCCGGCTCCCTTCCTCTTTCCAACCGTTGAAGCCGTTCCCCATTTTTGGGTTTGATTTTTAATTTTGTTTTGATTTGGAAACATCAGATTTGGTGATTTTGAATTTGGTTTGGTTTTGGTTTTGCTTAAGTTTGGAAACCCATTTTTGGGTTTGATTTTTAATTTTGTTTTGATTCGGTTATGGTTGTTGCCGATGGTTGCCGGAATTTATGGTGGCAGATGGTGTGGTGGTTGCCGGAATTTATGGTGGCCGGTTGAGGGAGGATTGATAATGGAGGTTGAGAAGTTGTTTTCCGGTGAGGAAGAGGCTAAGTTAGAGAGGAGATTAGGGAGGATTGGTATTTGGGTTTGTCGGAGAATTGAGGAAGAAGCCGACGCAGGGAGGAGGAGGATTGAGAATTGAGGAAGAAGACGACGCAGGAAGAAGACGAGGTGTTTGGGTTTGTCGGATAATGGAGGTTGAGGAGTTATTATTATTATTAATATTATTATTATTATTATTATTATTATTATTATTTATTATTATTATTATTTTGTTGTTATTATTATTATTATTATTATTATTATTATTATTATTATTATTATTATTATTATTATTATTATTTTATTATTATTATTATTTTATTATTATTGTTATTTTGTTATTATTATTATTATTATTATTTTATTATTATTATTTTGTTATTATTATTATTATTATTATTATTTTATTATTATTATTATTTATTATTATTATTATTTTGTTATTATTATTATTATTATTATTATTATTATTATTATTTTATTATTATTATTATTTTATTATTATTGTTATTTTGTTATTATTATTATTATTATTTTATTATTATTATTATTTATTATTATTAATACTATTATTTTATTATTTTTATTTTTTATTTTTTTATTTTTTTATTATTAATATGTAAATGGGCAAATTGCAAATAAGGGCCTGAAGTATGCACGTGACACGCACATGGGGATTTAACCCAAAACCTAACGATTCCGTCAAAAAAACCCTCAATTGCCAACATTTGGTAACTTGAGACCCTAAATCGCCAAATTTAGAACATCAGACCCCATCCTGCGAACGGGGTGCAAACTTTAGGCCCTTATTTGTAATTTACCCTATAATTTATTACACCCTCCACACATTCTCTCTCCACTCATTCTTTTACACTCACAACATTTTATTAAAATATCATATTCCTTAATTCCCGCGCAAACAGTGTTTGTGCTAATACTAATGGGACGGAGGGAGTATACTTCCTCCGTTTCCGTTTCATGATAATCTGTAAAATTATTCTTTTTAGCGTTTCACAATAATTTACACTTTTTAAAATGGAAATGAGATCCAGTTCTCTCTACTCACAATCATTACCCACTTACTCCACTTTCTCTCTCCTACCCAACCATCCATACTCACAACATATCACATTTTTCATTTTTCTCTTTAATTCCCACACCCTCCTAAAAAGTATATATATTCTTGGGACGGAAGGAGCATATATATATATATATATATATATATATATATATATATATATATATATATATATATATATATATATATATATATATACACACTCTCTTCTCCCACATGAGTGTGAATCAAAATTTTTTGACATACAAATTAAGAAAAAGTAAGAGAGATAAATAGTGAAAGGAGGTCTTTGTGAGTATGAAAAATTAAATAGGAAAGAGAATTTAAAGAGGGATAAGGCAATTTTTTTAGATTTCCGTCAAACCATAACTATAATTATAATTTAAACCATAACTATAATATATTAACATTAGAAACGTATAGAAAATAGAACATATATTATAATTTAAACCATAACTATAATATATTAACATTAGAAACATATAGAAAATAGAATATATAAAACAGAATTGAAATACTTACAGTAGTGTCAGAGGTTTCGGAGTAGCAAGCGAAAGGTAGATATATAAAAAGGATTTTTTTTTTGTAAGAGATATAGTATGAAGTGCAGAAGGTATTTGAAGGATTTTAAGTTATGAAACTAAGGGAGTAGGAAAGATATTTAAGCTACCATGATTTTTAAGAAAGATTGCTTCTTATTGATTTTTAAATCTATCTATATATAATAACAGGATTGTCAAAATCCCGCCCAAATCAGGAGTACTTTAGTAATTTCACGCGGTGGCAAAACTGAAATTAACAAGCCTCAGAAGACACGTGGGACGCTGGCATTGGCGCGTGCATCACACGCGTCGACAAAGGCGCGTGTACGCGTGAAGTTTTTTTTTTTTCTTAAATTGAGCCACGTGGCGACCTCTGATTCGCCGATTTTGTTTCAGCTTTTTAATTTTTATCCCATTTTTTCGACCTCAATTATTTTATAAAAAAAATATTTTTTTAAAAAAATTTTACACCAAAATTCATAATTTTTTTTCCTCTTTAATTAGAGACTAATTTCATTTAATTTGGACACAAAAAAAAAACACTCTTTTTCAGTTATAAATTTCTTATTTACCCTTTCTTAATTTTTCTTTTTAATTTTTCAATATTTTTTTTTTGTGAAAATTAATTAAGTGTGAAGTATATTTTTTTTATATATAAATGATGATAATAATAATCATAATTTTACTAATATGAATATTAGTACTGCTTCATTCGCCTAAAAAATTAATGTTTGTAATGTTAGTTCCTTCGTTTCAAAATTTGACATTAATTTTTTAAACAAATTAAGTAATATTTTATAAAATATTCCTAGGGACGAATATAATAATTTATATTTTTACCCGAAGTAATATTATTTTGTAAATATTAATGTTTATAATGTTCGTGTCTTCGTGTTCGAAAATAAATATTAATTTTTGAGACAAGTAAATTCATTGAGGCAAAGGAAGGATTTTTTTTTTTGATATAGAAAGTAGTATTAATTATGAGACGAACGTAATATTAATTTTTGAGTTGAAGTAATTTTTTTCCCTTAGAAAGTCAAATTTTTTTATATGTTCAAGAGAAATTAACATTGCTTCTTTTGGCTCAATGAAAATTTTAAAATATAATACTACTTTATTCGCCTAAAAAATTAATGTCATATTTTGAGACGAATGTACTAACATTACAAACAGTAATTGCAGAGGCGAAAGAAGTAGTATTAGTTTTTAAAATATTAATTGGGTTGAAGGGAACAATGCTCATTTTTTTTTGATAAAAAATGTAGTATTATTTTTGGGTTATTCGTTTTGAATCGAAAGTAATATTCATTTTTGAAATGTTGTAATGTTAGTGATTTTTTTTTCAAAATATGACATTAATTTTTAAAACAAATTAAGTAAGATTTTATAAAATATTCATTGGGACGAAAATAGTATTTTTTTTTCTTTAGCTGAAGTAGTACTATTTTGTAAAAATTAATGTTTATAATGTTAGTGTCTTTGTCTAAGAAAATAAATATTAATTTTTTGGACAAGTAAATTCCTCGTGGCAAAGGAAGCAATTTTTTTTTTTTGGATATAGAAAGTAGTACTCCCTCCGTCCCACTTCAAATGGTCCAATTTTCTTTTTGGGACGTCCCACTTCAATTGGTCTCTTCCATAAATGGAAAGTTTTCTATATATTTATACCCTTATCATCTCCACATATTTACAAAAAAATCACACTACTCCTCCCACTCATTCTCTCTCCTATTAAATATTTTTAACTTTTACATTCTCTCTCCTATTTCCAACCACACATTTAACTTTTACATTCTCTCACCTCTAATTTCTACCCACTTCATTCATTTTTCTTAAAAATCGTGAAATAAATCAAGGGACCATTTGAAGTGGGACGGAGGGAGTATTAATTATGGGATGAAAGAAATATTCATTTTTGAATTGAAGGATCATTTTTTTCCTTAAAAGTACTTTAGAAATAATGAAAAATATATTATTATGAATTTTCATTGAGTTTGATTTTTTACAAAACATTTTATATTAAGTTCTTCTCGCTCAATTTTTTTTTTTTTGAGAAACAATTCCTATTGATCTCTTTTAAAAAGTGATGGGTTATTAATAGAGAACTTTAGATTAATGATAAAAAAATGTTGAAGCTATTTGATATAACATTTTTTAATTTAAAGAGTAGTTGAAGTATATTAGTAAAATTAAAAATCTTATTATTGGCTAAAATATAATTATTAGAACTATTTATGTTTTAATTTTTATTTTATCAAATTTTGATGGATTATTAATCTTGGTTTCAATTATTTGTGCCTTTTTTATATATAATATTTATGAATAATTTTTTCTTCAACTTTTGTCCTATTTTAAACATTAAAAAATGGGTTCGGATATTAAAGAGATGAATGATTTTATTATAAAGTATAAAAAGTTGGTTACAAAGTAATTAGTGAATAGTTGTTGTGAGTATGACTTATAAGACCATTTAATATTGAAATTTTCTAATTTTTTCATTGTAATTTTTTTAAATTTAAAATGGGACACCTTTTATTTAAAAAATAGGAAATTTAAAATGGGACGAAGGGAGCATTTATTTATTTCATAGTGAAATAATTTATCCTAATGTTAAATTTAATTGGTTGCAAAATAAAAAATAAGTCTTCATAATGAAAACTAAAATAAATAAAACTAGAACGGAAAATTATATTTTCCGTCTCAAGTCAACTTAAAAAAATGTCATTACATAAAAAAATTATTTCCTTCATTTCAAAAATGAATATTACTTTCAACTCAAAATAAATCACCAAATAATAATACTACTTTTTTTGCCAAAAAATTGCATTATTATGTGCTTTAACTAGAATGGAAAATTATATTTTTCGTCTCAAGTAACTAAAATTTGTGAAGTAGCGAAATCAAATTACTTTTTTTGGCGCAATTCTAAGAAAACTGTGTTAGTATGTGCGTTAACTTGATATTGCCCTATTTAAAGAATTTTGTAAGTAAAAAACGGGTTGATAAAATTTTTGAATCCCTCCTAAACCCGCATTGATCCGCTTCTTATGAAAAGAGTTTGAAAATGTTTTCTTTTAAATTGTGTGAGCACCCCAACCCGGGACCTAACGCGTGTCCCGAGCTTGAGGAGCTCAAACTAAGAAAACCCATCTTATATTTTTAAAACTTTTATTTACCTTTACAAGAAAATCAATTCTAAATTTTTCATAAACAAAATCAAATAATAATATCTCCACTTGGAGAAATTTAAACAAATACTTTAATAACCGTACTTGATTAATTACATTGAAAATCCTAATTAACATTGTTTGACAAAAGAGTTTTCCTTACAGCTTATAAAAGAGTAATACTTAAATATGACTTCCGACAACCCACTCATATACCTATCCGAACAAGTCCCAAAAGCAAGATTCCAAACTCTTCCCCGGTCTCACTGGTTCAGGTCACCTGTCTCAGCACAATCTAAAGCAGTAAAAGGGAAGGGGTGAGAATAAATCTCAATAAGCTATTATGAATGCAGCAAGATGCCAAACAAGATGCAACACATAGCATGGTATCACGTAACACATTATGAAAGCGGTAAACACCTTACGTTACCTCATTTTACCTTTCCCGTCTGAACAATAAGTCGTACAACGTGGGAGTGAAACTCCTCTCTTTGGTGAATTGCCTCCAGCACATTCACCTCTTATAGGACTCATACTCCAGAGATCCATATAAGAAAAGATACCTATATCAGAGTATCCAACAATAATATCGCTACTGTAAAGCTTTAGGCTTAATACAGAAGCATTCCCCCTAATCACCACTCGCAACGGTCTCAGAAGCTTTTGGGTCAATACAGTCGATAGCACACCCACTCTGTGGCCACAGAGGGGAACGGTCACAGGTATAATGAACCTTCAATCACTTATAGAACAAATCAATAATTGATTGAATTCCATTATACCCCCGAAGATCAACACGTTCAAGCACATAATAGATACTTGAAATAAATCCACAAAAAGGGATAATCATATATCAACATGGTAATGTATACTCATGCTAATCAATACCATAGTGCAACAACCACTTAATACACTATGCATAGTATCATCAATAAATATGAATGATAACAAATAAATCCACAAATGGGATAACCATGCAACCACATAGCAAGCATATCCACACATTGGAATAACATAACAACGTGTCAAATAATCCACACTTGGGACACAATATATTGATGTAACACATATACATTCCTAACTAAAACAATAGTGTGATTATAGTCTCTACACTGATTAACTAATCACCAAGGTATGGGAGCAAGTAAGGCCACCCTAAACCATAAACCATTCTTACGAAGTCAATACTCAACCTCGAGAAATCTTAATAAAAGTGCAAGTCCTACTTCCCAAGTTTGAACCACTTTGGTGAAGTTACAATTCAAGCTTATCAATCATTTCCCGGACAATATTCTATATCACCAGGTCTCTATGAAGGTTCAAGCTCAATTTATCAAGTGGGAGTCACAATTTATAAGTGATAAATCAAGCTTACTAAACTAATTCGTGTTCAAATTTTAAAATGAGGTTCTGGGTCTTGGGCGACCGCCCACACCACTTGGGCGACCGCCCAAGTGAGTTTCAAAAGGATGTATGTTACCGCGAGGTGGGCGGCCGCACAGTAGGGATGGGCGACCGCCCAAGGGGTGGAAAAACAGAGAACTACTTGCCGGGACGGATGGGCGGCCGTCACCCCCACACGGGCGACCGCCCAAGCCTCCAATTCACTATTCTCGCAGTGAACCAAACACTTAAACCAACAATTCATAACCAATAATAACCATTTACTCCTAATTCTTTCATACCTTTTCCCAAACAACTAAGATTATCCCACCCATTTTCATTTACTTAGTAAATTCTCACATTTTCTTATCACAATTCCATCTTAACATTCTTTATTCAATTTAAATGTTACTTTCTTACTCTTTACTATTTTCCATGGACAACAACATTATACTTATTTCCCTAACCCATTCATCCACTCAAAGAAGGTTTCCTAAGCATCCAATAACCATTATAATAACAATAACCATACCAAATTATTCATGAACATTAAATAGGAGGGAAGATCATAGTAACTCTCAATATTTAAAGTATACTAAATCCTTGTTCTACTTCTTTCTATCCAAAGGAAATAAATTCATAATATCTCCCAAAGCAAAGAAAAATGGATATAATCACATACAATAACTCCTTTAGAATCATGAACATCTTATACTCACTATACTCTCTTTCTTCCAACTTAGACCACCATATTCCAACCAAAATCAATTCAACCTTGACTAACCCATTTCAACTCAATTAATCATTTTTAAAATATCAAAATCATTTTCTTTCAACAATAGATTTAATACACATAAAGTGAACATTTATTAGAAAGAAGTCATAATAACTTACTTTAGAGATATGAGGTGAAGTGAAACTATGATTTTTCTAGCTTGATGCATTTCCCTTGCCTCTACGAACATGGATGTACACCCGAATCTTCAAATGAAAGAGAATTGCATTTATTATAATTTTTGGAAGGAGGAACTTAGGAGAGAATTTCCATGGAGGATTTCCATGGAAGAAATGAAGGAGGATGAAGAAGAATGAGTATGGAAAGTAAAGAGGATGAAGAGGTATGGGGAGGTTGAGGGGATGATGTAGGAAGTATGGAGGTGTTGACTAATGAGAAGGGAGGTGAGGAAAATGAGGGGAAGAAATGGCCCCCCCACCAAAACTAAGGCTTTCCAAATTTCCACATAAATAAATCTAACTACCCACATTTTATTTATTTTGTCCATTTCTATTATTATACTTCTCTCAAGATGATTTATTTAATTTCCCAATTATCTCATCCTAATATAAGAAATCAATATATAAAATGAACACATAATATTAATAATAATATTAAAATAAATTAATATGAGGCTAAAATAGGTGTCTAGGGTTAGAGTCGTTACAAATTGGGTGGGATTGGGGTGAATTTAGGATTAGCTCAAACCGTCCCATTTAACCCGAACCCGCGTAGTATTCATCTTTTTTAGAATAAATTTTAAATATTGATAATATTTGTATATTATTATTTATTTATTTGTTTATAGTTTATTGTACTTTCTTATTTTTCTATGTCATATTATTAATCTCTGCATTTATAAGGAAATAAAGAGAAAAAATAGCATTGCATAATAGAAATATTAATAATTTTTTCTTCAACTTTTGTCCTATTTTAAACGTTAAATAATTGGTTAGGATATTAAATAGATGAATGGTTTTATTATAAAGTATAAAAAGTTGGGTACAAAGTAATTAGTGAATAGTTGTTGTGAGTATGACTTATAAGACCATTGAATAAAAAAATATTAACATTTTTTCATTGTAATTTTTTTCAATTTAAAATGGGACACCTTTTATTAAAAAAAAAAAGAAAGTTTAAAATGGGACGAAGGGAGCATTTATTTATGTGTTAGTGAAATAATTTTTCCTAATGTTCAATTTAATTAAGTGCGATATAAAAAAAACATTATTATATAACAGTAACATTAAAGAAATATGTAAAAATCAAACGGGGATGAAGAAGTGAATACGGCTCAAGAACAAAATAACTTCTCAAAAATCAAAATTGATGATACTTGAAAATTTCATTTCATGTAATTTGTTTGTTTGGAGAATCACTAGAGTCAAGAGTTCCGAATTGCAGTTGAAGAGAAAGATTTGAAGACTTATAACTAGATTGATTACGCTTTCCCAATTGTTGGCGAAACTAAGTGATACTGTGGGCAAATTACGCACATATAACGTTCAATACTGAAATTACCCGATCTTTTCCCCGCGCGGGGCGGCGGAAAAGGCGGTTGTCTTTCGCGGGGGGTTGGTGTCTGAGACCTCGCTTCACGGGAAGGAGCAGAATGAGGAGTCGCCACGCGGTTTTGTATTTTGAGCCCAAACGTTGAGAAACGGCTTTTAAAAATGGTGTCGTTTTTATTGGTAGCAAAAACTTAGGAAAAGGCTTTGAAAACGGGGATCATTTTTATTGGCAGCAAAAACGAGTAAAAAGCTTTTTAGTACCGAGATTGTTAGGTTCGGAGGTCACGTTACGTTTCGGGTAGAGTATTACGAGATCGCCCGAAACGCCTCGCATGACGAGTCTTTCTACCTTTCTCGAAATCGTGTGTGTGTGTGTGTGTGTGTCTTTTGAAATGGGGGCTTGAATGACAAGCTTAATCTTGGTTTGAGTGACAAACGTTGATTAGGTGACTTTGTTTGAAAAGACGAGCGTTTGAATAACAAACGTCGGTTTTGAGTTTGAAATGAGCGTTTGCGTGGCAAACGTCGACTTTGAGTTGAAATGAGCGCCATGCGGCAAACGTCGACTTTGAACCGTACGAGTCATTGTTAACGATTTTTATGAGAAAAATGCGTATTAAATGATTTTAAGTGTCAAATGGCGGCTTTGAGTTTGAAGACGAGCGTTCGGAGGCCGAACGTCATTTCGCGCGTTTTGAAAGAGAGTTCGACGGACGAACTCCGGTTTTGAACCGGGCATTACATTGTTAACGATTTTTACGGGAAAAATGCGTATTAAATGATATGCGATCAACGAATCGGGTTGTGACTCGGACTTTTGAAAAGTAAATACTATCACAATCCAAACGGATCGGACTTGTAAATGACAGTATTTAAAGCGTGTCAACGGAATCAAACGATCCGGAATTGTAAATGACGATCAACGAGGCCAAACGGCTCGGAAGTGTAAATGACGATCAACGAGGCCAAACGGCTCGGAATTGTAAATGACGGTCAACGAGGCCAAACGGCTCGGAATTGTAAATGACGATCAACGAGGCCAAACGACTCGGAATTGTAAATGACGTGAAAGTAAACGGAACGGGGTCGGAACGCCGTTTTAACCCGTGATTACTTCTCTTACGGAAAGAGAAGAGGATCGAGGGGCTAAAACGTATCGGACCCCGTTAGACGGAGGCGTCTACATTTTGATAATGACGTTCGAAACAGTTATAGCGACTGGCGCGTAAACCGAGACGGAACGGAAGATTCAGAGAGAGGGAGTTGTACCTATGGCTAGGGTCGACTCCTTTGGCTCGGGAGGTGTGCACGGGACACGGAAAGTTATTCGAAAGGTTGTTTCGAAGTTGTAGGGTGCGTATTTGATCGAAATACGAAGGTTTCACGCGAATCGAGACAAAACGGAAGCTCGGGAGGGGTGGAAACCAGTTTGGACCGTGGGGTATGTGATTTTTTGGTATCAAAATCCTCCCTTCTTGCCTTTGACAGCAACTTCTATTTATAGGGTGAAAATTGCAGTAGGAGTCCCACGACTTGACCGAATTTCGGGGGTTTGGGAATTTTGGAAATGCAGGGTACTTCTTTGGCAATTTCAGGAAAATTGCACAGTGAGTCCGGTCGGACTTGGCTTGCAAACCAGGGCTATTTTGGTCTTTTGGCCTTGATTTGTGATTGACGAGTGACTAGAGGGAGGTGGCATGCAGGACACGTGTCCTGTGACTCATCAGAAGTGTGGGAGTTCGTTCTCCGGTCCCGGTTTTGTCCGTTTTTTAAAATAACGATCAGGAAATGTCCGAAATGCCCCGGAAAGTCTTTGGAAAATGCGTTTTTCAGGGAAAGCCGTGCTTTTACGTGTGATGACACGTGTTAAGTACGGTTCGACGTCGGGATGCACGGGGCAGTCCCGGGACGTCTCGTTGGCACAGCAACGGGGAGTTTAACGAGTTCCGGTTAACCTGGAGCGGGCCAGTTAACGGATTTCGGTTAACTTTCTGACGGATTTGGACGATCCGAATTTGGGTACTTACAAATACACAATAAATATGTTTTACATAAAAAAATATGCGTTCAATTCCATAGCATTGAAAAATGGATGTCAAATATGATTATTATTGAATAGAACGGAAATTTACGTATAAAACACGATTCGTACAAACTAACTATGCCTTAAATATATATTTATTTTAGTGACCTTCAATATGATATTTGTACTAATAATATAGTTTTAAAAAAAAAAAATTTACAATGTACACAAACATTTCTATATTTCCTGTTATATTTGTATGAATGTTCGTCATTATGTTTTAATAGCTGTCTGTGCATCGCATGAGAGTTACACTAGTTTATAAAAAATGATCAAAGTAAAAAGATTAATCGAACTAGATGGATTAACTTACAAAATATAATACAAGAAAGTGGTTATATTATAAATTTTGAACATATTAAAGGAAAAAATAATACTATTGCTGATATCTTATCAAGAAATTTAAACAGGTTGTTTCATGGATAAGAACGACAAGATGAAAAAGATCTTGCACCCTCAACAGTCAGGAAAAGCCACATTTCCTACTTAGTTCCATAACTTAAAATCCTTCAAATACCTTCTGCACTTCATACTATATCTCTTACACATTAAAAAAAAAAAAAATCCTATTTATATATCTACCTTCCGCTTGCTACTCCGACACCTCTGACACTACTGTAAGTATTTCAATTCTGTTTTATATGTTCTATTTTCTATGCATTTCTAATGTTAATATATTATAGTTATGGTTTAAATTATAATATATGTTCTATTTTCTATACGTTTCTAATGTTAATACATTATAGTTATGGTTTAAATTATAATTATAGTTATGGTTTAATGAAAACCTAAAAAATCCGTCTTACCCCCCTTTAATGGCATATATCTTGTATATTATCTATTTTATTTTCTATTCTTTTTATTTGACTATTCATTGTTTGTATACATAAATTAGTATAGTTATTTTGTTTAATTATTTTATTTAAGTATTCACTATTTGTATTTAGATGAGAAAAAACATTTGATTTTACTTCTATACTTTAAGATTTTTTTAGTGGTGGATGAATCGACCTTATTTTTTTCTCTCTCTTGTGTTTTCCATGTTTAATTTTATAATGTTTTTATATACAATAAATTTCAATTTTTTTTTTTGAGAATATATGTTTTCATACCATTCAAGAAAGGGAATAATTATTTTTTGTTAATCAATGAATCTATAAAAAAATTCTTTTATAATTATTAATTCCTTTACATCATGATTTTGAAAATATTATGTTCTGAAGTTTTTATATTTTTCTTGTAGGAATTCTCTATTTATTTCTTTTTTATCATAGTTGATTTATTTTGTTATTATACTAATAGTAAAAATTTTATCAGAAAATGTTGGTGAAGATGGCCTATCACTTTCTGAGAATCTTGATAAAGTAGACCTTCTACTTGAACACCTATAAAATTCTGTAATTTTAAACTAGTTTTTCTTGCATTATTAGCAAAAGTTACTTCTACATCTCCTTCTGCATTTTGAGCAATTTGTTCGATATTTCTATTTTCTACAGGATCAGGTGGGGAAGCTGATAAAAGTTTCCAAACAGCTGTAAGTTGAATATATTTCCAACTTATAGCCATTGGAGTCATTGTATAAGATTTACTTAAATTTGTTTCTAATAAAGTTGTTTTTCCTTTTTTGTTATTTATTTTAGCTTTAGGAACTAATGTATTCAATAACTTGTAATAAATTCTTTAACATACTCCAACATGTTCACTATTTCTTCCCATTTTATATTCTTTTGATTCTATATTAAGAGTTAACACATCTAGTAGATTTTCATCTTTTAACGAAACATGACAATCAGGAAAACAATTAAAATATACGGGCCTATTGCATAGACTAATATACTACTAACCCAAAATATACTAAACAAATATATTATCAAACAATACTAATAATTAAACTAATATAACAATATAACAAACAATACTAATACTTAAACTAATATATTAACAAACAATATTAATACTTAAAAGATAATTTAATAATTTCAAATAATAGTTTATAAACATAAATTTCAACACAATATTTTACATAACATAAAAACATGAAATAAAAGATGGAAATAAAAACTTACAATTCGAATCCACAATGGATTCTTATTTTTCACTACAAGCAAACTAAAAAAAATTTAAAAAATAATAATTATATATATATATATATATATATATATATATATATATATATATATATATATATATATATATATATATATATATATATATATATATATATATATATATATATATATATACTCCCTCCGTCCCACGTGAATGCAAACTTATTTCTATTTTGGTCCGTCCCACGTGAATGCAAATTTTTCAAAATGGCAAAAAATATTCACTATTCCACCCACTCATTCTCTCTCCTACTTCACTTTTACACTCACAACATTCTCTCTCCTCACTATTCCTCCCACTCATTCTCTCTCCTATTTAATTTTTCATACTCACAACATTTAACTTTTTCTCTTTCTTACATCACTTTTCCTTAATTCCTACACCCAAAAAGTTAGTCCACATTCACGTGGAACGGAGGGAGTATATATATATATATATATATATATATATATATATATATATATATATATATATATATATAATGGCCCTATTATAATGAGAACCACATTTATATGAGAACCATAAGAACCACTAACAGTCATTGGATTAAAAAACACATCAATGATCCAGATTAAAAAAAAAAAGATTGAGGGGGTGGCATTTTCGTAATTATTTCATTTAAAATCCCCCTCAAATTTCAAAAGAAAATATCTCAATATCTATAAGTCAAAAAAAAAAAATCGAAAACACTGATTTTTTTGACTTGACGAGACGATTCAAACTAGATCCCTGAAGATAGGATTTTGAAAAATAATATTGAACAACGTCTAATTTTTAAAACAACTGTGTTGCTAGTGAACACTAGTGCTGTGTTGTCTTAGTGAACACTAGATGTGTTGTGTTAGTGAACACTAGATGTGTTGTATTAGTGAACACTAGTGTATTGTCTTAGTGAACACTAGTTGTATTGTCTTAGTGAACACTAATTAATTAGTGAACACTAGTAAGTGTAGCAACACTAGCTATGTTGTCTTAGTGAACACTACAGCTATGTTAACACTAGCTATGTTGTCTTAGTGAACACTAGTTGTATTGTCTTAGTGAACACTAATTAATTAGTGAACACTAGGCGTAAGTGAACACTAGCTGTAAGTGAACACTAGCTATGTTGTCTTAGTGAACACTAATTAATTAGTGAACACTAAGCTAGCTAAGTGAACACTAGCCGCAAGTTAACTAGTTATGTTGTCTTAGTGAACACTAGCCGTGTTGTCTTAGTGAACACTAGCCGTGTTGTCTTAGTGAACACTAGCTATGTTGTCTTAGTGAACACTAGTTGTATTGTCTTAGTGAACACTAGCCGTATTGTTCATTAATTAATTAGTGAACACTAGTTGTATTGTCTTAAATAACACTTAAAGCTAGTGTTCACCACCAATTAGCGAACACTAGCCGTATTGTCTTAGTGAACACTAATTAATTAGTGAACACTAGCCGTAAGTGAACACTAGCCGTAAGTGAACACTAGCTATGTTGTCTTAGTGAACACTAATTAATTAGTGAACACTAGGCGTAAGTGAACACTAGCCGTAAGTTAACTAGTTATGTTGTCTTAGTGAACACTAACACTAGCTATGTTGTCTTAGTGAATACTAGCTGTGTTGTCTTAGTGAACACTAATTAATTAGTGAACTCTAGCTGTAAGTGAACACTAGCTGTAAGTGAACACTAGCTATGTTGTCTTAGTGAACACTAGCTGTAAGTTAACTTAACTAGTTATGTTGTCTTAGTGAACACTAGCTATGTTGTCTTAGTGAATACTAGTTGTATTGTCTTAGTGAACACCAATTAATTAGTGAACACTACTGTAGCTTTCTAACACTAGCTATGTTGTCTTAGTGAACACTAATTAATTAGTGAACACTAATAAGTGAACACTAGCTGTAAGTTAACTAGTTATGTTGTCTTAGTGAACACTAGCTATGTTGTCTTAGTGAACACTAGATGTGTTGTCTTAGTGTTTTCGAATTTTTTTTCAAAATTATTTTTTCAAAATCCCGTCTTCGTGGGATCTAGTTTGAATCGTCTCGTCAAGACAAAAATCGTTGTTTTCGATTTTTTCGACTTATAGATATTGAGATATTTTATTTTGAAATTTGAGGGGGATTTAGTTCACAATAATTACGAAAATGCCACCGCCTCTATCTTTTTTTTTAATCTGGAGCATTGATGTATTTTTAATCCAATGGTTGGGTTTAGTTCTCATGGTTCTCATATAAATTTGGTTCTCATTTGAATAGCTTTCCTATATATATATATATATATATATATATATATATATATATATATACACTCCCTCCGTCCCACGTGAATGCAAACTTATTTCTATTTTGGTCAGTCCCATGTAAATGCAAACTTCCCAAAATGAAAATAAATATTTCACTTTTACACTCACAACATTCTCTCTCCTCACTATTCCTCTCACTCATTCTCTCTCCTATTTAATTTTTCATACTCACAACATTTAACTTTTTCTCTTTCTTACATCACTTTTTTTTAATTTCCACACCCAAAAAGTTGATTTACATTCACGTGGGACGGAGGGAGTATATATATAGGTGCATAAAAACATGAAATAAAAGATGGAAATAAAAACCTTCATATATATATATATATGTATGAAAATATAATATAGAAAACTCGTGTTATTCATAACCGATCGATACACAATAATAATCCTTACACAACTCATTCAACATGAAATCATCCTAAATTTCGGCATTAACATTTTCATACAGTTGCATGTAAAATGTTGTTACTTTTGATTATAAAATGTCCTTGATTTCTATATTTGTCATAATTAAATTTGAGTTGGTCTCCTGTGAGAACAACAATATCCGTCTTATGGGTGAGACGGGTCGGAATAACCCATGATCCATGACCCAGACTATTTTCACTCTTGTAAATCAAAGAAGCAAAAGGTCACGTCCCAGTGCCCCAACTCTTACTATGCGTACTTTCTCTTTCTAGTTTTTTATTATTTCTTTTCTTTTTGCTTTTTTTTTATTATTTTTTTTATTTTCATTATTTATTTTTATTATTTTTTTTTCTTTTTATTATTTTTTTTTCTTTTTGCTTTTTTTATTATTTTTTCTTTTTGTTTTTTTTTATTATTTTTTTTATTATGTACTATTATTTGAATATTTTTTTCTTAATGTAATGACTGTTGTGTTGGGTTAGAATATATTTTTTTTTTTTTTAGTTTTTATATTATTTTTTCGGCTTTTCAGTGGTTTAGAAAAAGTAATAGTTACCATCTCTTAATGTAATGACTGTATACATATAAAGTAACATTGTTCATAAGTAAACGTAATACCTGTTTTGCAATATCAACTATTACTTAAACAAATGAGAAGTATTACTCAAAATGAAAACAGTTCCTAAAACTATTATTAGTTAAAAAAATAATAATAACACTATTACTTCACAAGTGTAGTACTATTACTTATGGCAATACCAACTATTACTTAAACAAATGAGAAGTATTACTCAAAATGAAAACAGCTCCTAAAACTATTATTAGTTAAAAAAAAAAAATAACACTATTACTTCACAAGTGTAGTACTATTACTTATAGCAATACCAACTATTACTTAAACAAATGAGAAGTATTACTCAAAATGAAAACAGCTCCTAAAACTATTATTAGTTAAAAAAATAATAACACTATTACTTCACAAGTGTAGTACTATTACTTATAGCAATACCAACTATTACTTAAACAAATGAGAAGTATTACTCAAAATGAAAACAGGTTCCTAAAACTATTATTAGTTAAAAAAATAATAACACTATTACTTCACAAGTGTAGTACTATTACTTATAGCAATACCAACTATTACTTAAACAAATGAGAAGTATTACTCAAAATGAAAACAGCTCCTAAAACTATTACAGCTTAAAAAAAAAAATAACACTATTACTTCACAAGTGTAGTACTATTACTTATATGAATACAAACTATTACTTAAACAAATGAGAAGTATTACTCAAAATTAAAACAGTTCCTAACACTATTACTCCATCAAACCAAATATACCAAGAAGCATCAACATAAAATTGATGCCTCACTATGAAAACTCGAAGCTAGCAACTCGCAAGTTGATCTATACCCATCTCCCTCAAACAGACTAAACACTGAAAACATTTGGGATTCCAAGCATTATCAACAAATGAACGTAACACCCAAATCCATAACCCAAAACCTGACCGACAAATGCCGCAAATTGATCAAGAATATTGAGGGACTAATATAAGAAGAGAGTGAGAGAAGACCTTCCGAGACAAATGGGCCGTTTTGGACATAGGTCTCGACCATCTCTTCATCGGAAGGACGGGGATCCTTAGGGAAATCCACGGTGATGAGCCGGTGATTGTAATCGCATCCCTCGAACGCATGTCATCTCGGATTAATCGTTTCGATTCGAAGTTTCTAGGCGACCGCGACGAGAGCAATGTCATCGACGATTTAAACCCCTCGACCGAACAAATGGAACCCCGTGGTTAGGGCTTTGAGGAGCTACAAAGGCGGGGAAAGACATTGAGCCGGTGACGGGAATGAAATTAGGAAGAGATGGATTTTTGGGTCGCCGGTGTGTAGGTTGAAGGTAGGATTTGCCTGAGAAGACGATCGGGAGGGATCCCCGTTATTATCAAGCGTATAGAGAGAGAGTGATGAGAGAGAGAGAGTGGTGCGTGGGTATTATTGGACGGGTCATGGTTATGGATCCGACCCGTCTCATGGATGAGACGGGTTTCTCTGTTCTCACATGAGTTTTTGTCATTAAATTTTTATTTGGCGAGTTTTTTAAAACATCATATCACTTTGTTTGTACGAACAATCCTCTAATTTAGACCATTGATTATCGGTTACCCTTTTTAGACGAGTAATACTAGACTTACCACTTAATTATTGTGAAAATAATTTCATTTTTCAAGCAAATATGTTAGTAATATTTAAACTTATAAATGTAAAGAATAAATTCCCCAAATTATTGCCTTTTTCACTCAACGGTCTACAAATTTTATATTGGCGGGAGAAACCGTTTTAGGTGTGAACTAACTTGGGTATTTTTTTTTTCCGTGGGCCCATTTATGTGGAAAATCTTGCTACAAGTTTAATCCCACTTTCGGTGTTCAATTTATTGGACTGTGTTTGTTCCCTCTGTTTTTCTCTCCCTAAAATCCTATATATAAACCCATCAAATTCCCCTGCTTTTACTCTCCCCATCTCCTCTCATTTCTCACCCCCAAACACTCCCTTAACCTCCATTTTCATTCAATTTCTCAAGCTTTTCCATCTTTTAATTTGAATTTCCATCTGGGTATTTTTAAAAACATCCCAATTTTACATGATTAAGTGGCTAAATTAGTTTCTAATCATATTCCCCTCCCCTGTTTCTGTTCTGTTTCGTCAAGTAATCAAACAGATTTCTTGATTTTAAGGAAGTTTTAGATTCTGGTTATTGCTAAAGATTTCTTTAGGTTAGGAAAATTTTACTTGTGGGGTTTAATTACAAAGAGGGTTTGTGGGGGGTGATCAAAATCAAGAAATCATTGAATTTTCCGAAGAAGATGATTCTGTCCCACAACGGATGCATATTATGGAAGTTATTTGCCATTCTTGAAAAGAAGTTTTCCGTTGCGAAAAGCTTTTACTTCTGGATTTACCAGATTGTCAATAGATACAATACTTAGTCATAAGATTCATAAATTTTTCATTTCGAGTTTTGAAAAACTTTCTTTCTTTGAATCTGTTCTCTGTTTTAGTTCGTTCGGTTCTTGAAATAGATAGGGAAGTTTGGAAAATGGGAGGAGCATCATTGCCACCGGGATTTCGGTTTCATCCGACTGACGAGGAATTGGTTGGTTATTATCTGAAGAGGAAAGTTGATGGACTTGAAATCGAACTTGAAGTGATCCCGGTTATCGAACTGTACAAGTTTGATCCATGGGAGTTGCCTGGTAAGTGTTGATTAAATGTCACAATGAGTCCCTAAATAAACCTCTGAATGATATTAATCTATTAAGAGTCAATATCTGAAAGTTGAATCTTGAAAATATAAGTCAAGCTATTAATATTGTTCAGATGTGATATGGAAAATGATAGCAGAAAGTATAGAATTTTGATTATTTTTGATCTTATAATCAAAAAAAATGCAGATAAATCCTTCCTTCCAAAGCGTGATATGGAGTGGTTTTTCTTTTGTCCCCGTGATCGGAAATACCCAAATGGCTCACGCACGAATCGGGCCACAAAGGCTGGATACTGGAAAGCTACTGGAAAAGACCGGAAAGTTGTCTGTCAATCTTCGGTTGTGGGGTATCGCAAAACCCTCGTGTTTTATCGGGGAAGAGCTCCTTTAGGTGATCGCACTGATTGGGTCATGCACGAATATCGCCTTTCTGATGATGTTTCTCAAGGCTCATCTAGCTCTAAGGTGAGGTGTACATCTTAGTTTTAGTATGTTTTTCACTTGTACATTAAACATGCTCCCTCCGTCCCAATATTCTGGTTACTTATTTCATTTTTGGGCGTCCCAGTGTTCTGGTTACTAACCCGAAATAGTCAATGAGACTCGCTTGTCATACTCACAACAAAAATCTCTCAACCCCACTTCCACTCTCCTACTTTACTTTTCATACTCATAACACTTACTTTTTCCTTTATTCCTGTCATTCAATTTTACTAACCAGAAGTTTGGGACAGAGGGAGTATATAACTAGAAATGAGTGATAACTTGCTGAGTTTGCAGGTACCTTTTGCCTTGTGCCGTGTAATGAAGAAGAACGAGCAGAAAACGAGTGATATTTATGGAGAACCGAAAGCAAAACGAGTCGGAATTAGCAGTTCAAGCAATGGAGGGATCACCTCGACTAGGAGTTCAAACGAACCGGTTATAAGCATTCCTGATGACATGCCATTTCAAGCAAGCACTTACATGGGAAGTGAGAGTAATTTTTCTAGTCCTCTCACTTCACCTTATCAGGCAACACCTATGTTAGGCTCTGAACCAGCTTCCGTGGGGGCTAATTCTTCAAGCCTTTGGGTCTCACCAGACTTGATTCTTGAATCTTCAAAAGTACTGCCTCCGTCCCAAAATGAATATCCAAAAAAATTCAAAGTTGCTCGAGTTCTTTAATTTCCTAATATTACCCTTATTCATCTTGTTAAATATGGCCTAATGCAGGATATCACTCAAGGACAAGATAGTCTTTTTGGCTACTTCCCTCAGAACGAGTTCCCGAACCCAGAAACTCCATGGCAGCAGCCATATGACCAGTTTGAGATCTCACCTAGTTCATCATACTCAAATTTTACAGAGGAAGTTGAGCAACCTGCTAATGATCTCAATCAATATGGTCATTTATCACCTTACTCTAATCATGGAGATTTTATGGGCTTTTACGGAAATGACGATCAAATGGCATACCAAGGTTATGATTGGACCAAGCCCTTCTGAAATCTTAAAAAAAAAATCGAGCAAATGAAATTACGCATTTCATTTATTCTGTTCTGCAGCAGGGGAGGAAACTTGGTCATTGGATGATAAAATGGTTGTCTTTTATATAACAATCTGCCTTGTTGAGGGCAATGCCATATATGAAGTTATAAACCGTGTGTGTAATAGTTTGGAAATGGTAATCCAAGGATACATCTTTTAACGTTGTTCTTGGAGGGTTCATAACAGTATGAAGAACAACCTTCCTAGTATGATCTTAGGTTTGCGTTTGTGAGGTTTAAGGTTATTTTCTTAACGTCGTTTGTTAGAAAAAGAAAAGGACCCCCTAGTCGTGATCACTTTTATCGATTGCATTAGGAGTTGGCTTAGTTTCAGTTTGTATTATCTCTATCTTATCAGTTGTAAAAGAAAAAAGCTTCTTATATGGAAGTTTCTGCTGTCAAAATACTATTATGCATTATCATCAATACTATCTTTATAGTTTATGAATTATTATCAAAATCCGATCTTTGTCGTTCTTGACTGCCACATGATTTCTTTAGAAACTGATAAATGGATAATGGGCATCTGGTAGACTGCTGCAATCCGACTGGAAGGAAAATTTTCTCATTTCAACGAGAAAAATACAGAAAAAATTCTCATTTATTCTCCATTTTTTTCCTTGGGTGAGAGTTTGTAGAAAGAAATATATACTAGGCAGAAACTTTAAAAAAGCTAAGTCGAAAGACTTGATCTATAACCTCTCTTTTCTGCAGATGCCAACTGATATTCTCTATTACAATATCCGGGCTCTGCCGCCCTCTATATCTTCAAAGGTAACACCTATTGCTTGGCCAAAAGGGTATCGAATAAAATCTTATTTGTTTTTCTCACGGACGAACCAATGAATTATCATGAAAATATATAACTTTTAGGGTTTGTTTCATCTTTTTTCATTTTCGACTTCCTAAAGGGTAATGCTCCACTATTCTTGACTGAAAATGGCAACAACGAAAGCGACTATTTTTCTACGCGCTATGATCAATGTAATGCTTTTTAATCCAGTTAGAGATGAATCAGTTTGAAAGAGGTAAAGCAACGTGGACGTTATTATACAGACAATATATGTTTCCCTTGAAGAACTGTTGCATTATATTTAGTAAAGATTTGAAAATTTAAGAACGAATACCTAAAACACAGAAGTTTTGTATATATTGCAAACTAATACTCCCTCCGTCCCAAAATGCGACGTCCATATTTATTCTTGATCAAGAACAAATGTGAACCTTCATTTTGGGACGGAGGGAATACAAAGCTTACTGGAGCAGCTTCAAGCTTTATTATTAGGTACCAAGAAATAACACAAATTTGCAGGCAGATGAACATCCATATTTATTCTTAATCAATCAGAGAATTATAAAAAGATCAATTATTATAATAATAATAATAAGTGTCGCATTTTCATTTTTGGTTCGTTTTAAAACAAGTGTTGTGTTTCCAAGTAATAAAGAAATAATCAATTTAAATTGTTTTTTATTTTCACATCAAAAGCCAAAGTTATTGTAATCCATTCGGTCCAAAATAATTGTCACTTTTGCATAAAATATATGGTCCAAAATAATTGTCGTTTTTTGAGTCAAAGCATTCAAATTCCTATTTTATTCTCGCATTGAAACATGTTTTGCTTTATTAATTGGGTTGTTGTGTGAAGTAATGTAAGAGAGAGGAACATTAAATAAGAGGCAATTTTGATACTTTTATCATTAAATTGGGATAATAATTATCTTTATTGAAATCCGTGAAAAGTTCAAAAGCGACAGTTATTTTGAACACAATTATTTTGGACATGCCACAACCACTGATCTAAAACAATCCATAAAGATCAAAACAGAATTTGTTCCAATTCAAAAGCCAACTTTGCAGTAAATTTAATAAGTTTTGGTTGGCTAATTAAAAAGAAGAATGTGATAGAGTGCTGCTGGGATAGAATGAGACCAGAAAAAATTGTGAACCAAGAACTGAAGTTTCTTGCGCCCTTGAGATTATTTAAAAAGAAACTTTAATTTGCACTAATTTAGACTTAGAATACTTATCGGCCGATTGGGGCTTGAGGTAAATGAAGGGATGAGATGTATGAGCCCGCTGAGAAAAATGTCTAAATAAAATACTTTTAATTTAATGAACGTCTGAATATTAACCATCGAGATCGAAATAAACATACAAGTGTGAATCGAACTACTGGGTGCACAGGTAAAGCGAATGCACCGGCCCGTCCCTTTAGGGATAAAATATTCAGAAATACGGTTATACCACTTCAATGTAATATTCTCATAGTATCTAAATAAATGTCCAAATTTTATTTTAAGCGATATTCTGAAAAATTATGTGTTTTTTATACATTTTAATTGCAACGATGTAAATATTCTTGTTATTCACTTTCTAAACATTTAGTTCTACAACAATAAAATGAACAGTGAAAAAATGATAAAAATAAAGGAATTTGATCTGTGTCTCTCTCATTTGTTTACCATGTATATATACAAGATGTCTTCTCCTATTTACAATTACAAGGAAGTAATATACCTACCAAACTAATATGATATACATCCCGTATTTAGTTCTTACATAATATATATCAATCTATTCTAATTGTTACAGAATATATATCCTTCTATACTATCATACCCCCGCAGTGCTGGAGGTAGACGAATGCTGAGACTGGCTCGAAAATCATCAAAGAGAACGCATGGAATACCTTTGGTGAAGATATCGGCAAATTGATATCGACACGGAACATGGAGAACCCGAACCTGTCCCTTAGCCACTTTTTCCCATAGAAGCAATATGTCGATATGTTTGGTACGCTGATGTTGGACAGGGTTTCCATATAAATAGATTGCGCTAACATTGTCACAATATACAACTGTAGCTTTCGGAATAGGAACCTTAAGCTCTAGTGATAAATTCTGAAGCCAACAAGATTCAGAGACGACATTAGCAACTCCCCGATATTCAGCTTCGTCACTAGATCAGGATAGGGTAGGTTGGCGTTAAGAGGACCAAGAAATCAAATTGTCACCCAAGAAAACACAATATTCGAAAGTGGAACGACGTGTGTCTGGGCACCCGGCCCATACGGCATCCGTGTAGGCCATGAGAGTGGAACACGACAATTTATATAAATGAAGGCCAAAATCAAGAGTGTCGCGGATATAGCGTAAAATACGCTTAAGAGCAGCCATATGCTCGCTCCTCGAATCATGCATATGTAAGCATACTAATTGTACCGCATAAGTAATATTCAGATGTGTAAAAGTAAGGTACTATAATGCTACAGCAAGGCTACGATATAATGTAGGGTCCCCGAATGGAGTACCCTTAGACTCGCCAAGTTTCCCTTTGTATCCACCGGCGTATGAGAGGGCTTGTAGGAGGACATATCGGTCATTCCAAAATCTCGAGAGCATACTTCTTCTGACAAATAAATAATCCATTATGAATATGGAGACAACAATCCCCAAGAAATAGTTCAAGGACCCTAGATCATTCATCACAAACTCGAAAGCCAAAGATGTCATAATAGATTGTCGAAGATGGTCAGAAGATGTTGTAAGAATAATGTCATCCACATATAGTAAGAGATATGCCAAATTCGGACCCTTACTGTAAATGAAGAGGGAATGATCAGAACGGCTATGAGAGAATCCCAAGGTAGAAACAAAATCTGCGAAACGCTTATACGATGCCCTGGGTGCCTGTTTCAAGCCATAAAGAGATTTCTTTAATAAACAGACATATTCAGGATGGGTAGATCCCGAAATCACATCGGTTGATGCATATAAACAGTCTCTTGTAACGAACCATGAAGAAACACATTTTTGACGTCCAACTGATGAATGGACAAAGAATGCAAAAGAGCCAAACTAAGAACAATTCGGATTGTAGCTGGCTTGACAACTGGACTGAAAGTATTTGTACGTACAATCAACTCCCACTTGTTGAGACCTGCCATCACCTACAAGACGAGCTTTATACCTCTTAAACGAACTGTCAGATTTAAATTTTATGAGAAAATATCCACATGCATCGTATAACATTTACATCAGAAGGACTGGGAACTAACTCTCACTTTTTATTTTTAATAAGAGCATTGAATTCATCTAGCATGGCTGCTTTCCAATTTGGGTCAGACAATGCAACTTTGGGATTAGATGGAAGAGGGGACGGAGTGACAGAGGAGAGTAGGTTAAGATGTTTCTTGGGTTTGAAAATCCCATGCATGCTGCGAGTGACCATACGGCTGGGATGGGCAACCTGTGATGAATCTTGTTGGGATTTGGGGTTACAAACGCAGCGGAAGATTTAACAATAACATCAAAACCCCAGCCCTAAGATCTGTCTAGCATGAAGAGATTAGAAATTAATATGAGATAGAATTTACATACCTTGAATGCGATGAAATTTAAGCTTGAATTCGAATCTGAAAATCGAATCTCAAAACGAATATCAAAACCGTTGATGAAGGTTTTGATCTTCTCCTTGTGAAGAATCGATGATGGAAGGCTTCAAGCTTTTGGTGATTAACCTATCACCTCTATCGGTAATCCACACTCGAACGGACCAAGAACGATTCTTGATTGATTGCTAGATGATCCAATTATTGAAAACGATTTTTCAATAATCAATGGCAAAAAGGATTTTGATCTTTGATTCTAAATTTAGATCCCAATTTTGTGTTTTATAAACCCAAAATTACATGTGTTTTTGGCTGACCATGGCTCCTATTTATACCAAGTATAAATCCCTAACTTTTAGGGGAGAATCCTAGTCAAAAACCAATACCAAATCAGCAAAGGAAAAGCAATACGTACCAAAATTAGCCGCTGGCACGACTCGTCCCCAGAGGCACGAGTCGTGCCTTATGACCAATTTCGTCGTATGACTTAACGAGCCAGTTTTCCAGGTTGTCAAATCAAAGGGGCACGAGTCGTACTTGAGGGCACGAGTCGTGAGCATGACTCGTCCCACAGGGCACGAGTCGTCCCTATTTGACACCCTCAGAAACTGTCGTCCCTTGCCAAGGCACGAATTGAGCCAATGGGGGCAAGACTCGTCCCCTGAAACATCAGTCGTCCCAGAGTCGTCCCCAGAGCCTAGAATTCACCCTTTTAGCCATTTTTAATCCGTTCTTTTGTGTGTGACCCTTTAGGAATTATATTTTATGTTGGTAGTGAGTTGAAACATCAACCTCACAAGACATAAGTGACTTCTAGCAAATCATTATGTCCACCCAATTAAATATAACATCAAAGCTTGATTCCTTGATAATCAAATGTCACAATCCCTTTGTCCACGATGTCCAATTGAACATGAGTCATGGTCTATGTCAACTCATCTTGGCCAATGCTTTCTCGATTTCGAATATGTTGATAATCTAAATGCCTTTGATCTCTATCAAATCATTTAAGTGCGGCCACACATTTCATCAACATCATTCATCGAGGGGCCCAAGCAAACATCTCTCTTCATAAGAGGGACAAATCCCGTCTTGACTTATCATTCTTCCCTACATGGATCCAAACGTGCTAACATAGCCCTTATTGCTATCCGATTAAAGATAGTGTTAGACTATATCAAACACAATCTTCACTATGTGGAAGACGATGATAATCTCAGGTGCAAGGATTCAATAACACGATTATCATGAGATTTATTCATGACACATATGATTATTGACCATGTCATAAATCTTATCGGTAGGTCATGTCCAATACTTGTTCTCTAGCAAGTATTCATAAGTGTAATGTGCATCACATGCATATAATCTGTTGGGTTTTACGGGTCCATGCGCAGCGGAATTAAGCATTTAAAACATAAAACCCAAGAAGCCCTAGGATCCGTTCTATACAATTAATTTAAATTCCTATGAGATAGAATTAAGCCAACCTCGAACGCTTTCCGTTCTTGAGCTATCGAACGATTTGATTATGTGATATCGAATCACAAACTTCGTTCTTCAACTTGATTGAACTCTAGGCCTTGATCGAAGAACGAGCGAAGACCCTCTTTCGGTATCCACACCTTTGAATGAATTCAAGAACAACTTCTTGATGATTGCTAGATCTAAAACCTTGAAGAATATTGAGAGTATTTGATTGTGAATTTTTCTTGAAAATTTCGGCTAGTCTATTAGGGTTGACAGACCCTCTTATTTATACTACATTAGTATCCATATTAGAGTCCTAATCAAATTAGGAAACAAGTCTGTCAAACCGCCTTGAGACCCATTGTGTCGCACGACCTCACGGGGCATATTGCCTTGATGTGTCGCACGACCACACATGGTCAAGTAATAGTTTCTCAATCATTCTTCCTCTGGTTTAACCAATTCATTCTAGTTGTGTGTGACCCAATAGGATTACATTATATTGGCAATGAGTTCGATCATATCGAACCTCATAAGACATAAGCGGACTCTAGCAAGCCATTATGTCTACCCAAATAATGTAACGTAAGAGTTCACGTTTCCAATGGTGTACTTCCATTTCTCCCTTTGTCTCACGATGTTATATTGAACACAAGTCATGGTCATTGTCAACTTGTCTAAGTTCAATGCTTTCTCGATTCCTTGAGTATAATGATAATTCCAATCATATTGGGGTACGGCCATACACTTTCATCATTATCACTCATCGAGGGGCCCAAGCAAAACATCTCTCTTTCGAGGGACAAATTCCATCTTGACTTAGCATCCTTCCCATCATGAATCCGATCATGCCAAAGATAGCCTTTATGGATATCGTGTTAAGATATCGTTTGACTAAAATCAAACATGACTTTTCATCATATGTAAGGTCATGATAATCTCAGGTCTAGGGACTAAATGAAGTAACCTTATGAGATTTACTTATGACACTTGACCATGTCATAAATCTCATGCGGGTCATGTCCAGTCACTTGTTCTCTAACAAGTATTCATAATTTCAATGTGCATCTCTATGCATATAATCATCACATGATTATCCATTGACAATTATACTAATTATTCTCTTAATAATTAGGGACGCAGATTATTATTAACAAATATACAAAACATATAATAATCAATTGATAAACATCTCATATAATAATAAATAATGTCAACACATAAGTCTATGAATCATAGGCCTAGGGCATAACACCAACAGTCTCCCACTTGCACTAGGCCCAATCTACCATGTATCGAATATCCATGGACCTAACATGACCATCATGTTTAGCTTGCGAGAGAGCTTTAGTTAGTGGGTCCGCCACGTTGTCATCAGTGTCTACTCTGCATATCTTAACGTCTTCCCTTTCACATATCTCACGGATAATGTGGAAACGTCGAAGTATATGTTTGGATCTCTGGTGTGACCTTGGTTCCTTTGCTTGTGCAATGGCACCATTGTTATCACAGTAAAGTTCAATAGGGTCTCTGATGCTTGGAACGACTTCCAAATCACTAATGAACTTCTTGATCCAAAGCGCTTCCTTAGCCGCATCGGATGCCGCTATGTACTCGGCTTCGGTTGTAGAATCAGCGACGGTACTTTGCTTGGAACTTTTCCAACTCACAGTTCCTCCATTAACCGTATACAAAAATCCAGATCGCGATTCAAATCATCTTTGTCGGTTTGGAAGCTAGCATCCGTGTAGCCTTTGACTACAAGATCTTCTTCTATTCCTCCAAAGACCAAGAATACATCCTTAGTTCTTCGTAAGTACTTAAGGATATTCTTGATCGCTATCCAATGTGGTTCACCGGGATTCGATTGGTACCTACTCGTCATACTTAAAGCACACGAGATATCGGGTCTAGTACATAACATAGCATACATGATAGACCCAATTGCCGAAGCATATGGAATACCATTCATTCTCTTTCGCTCATCATTAGTCTTAGGACTTTGATTCTTGCTAAGAGATATACCATGCAACATTGGCAAGTTTCCTCTTTTAGAATTTTCCATTTGGAATCTTTTAAGGACTTTGTCAATGTAAGTACTTTGACTTAAACCAATCATCCTCTTGGATCTATCTCTATAGATCTTGATACCAAGGATATATGCGGCTTCGCCCATATCTTTCATTGAAAAGCACTTTCCTAACCAAGACTTAACAACAGAAGTGCGAAACGTCATTTCCAATGAGTAAGATATCGTCGACATACAACACTAAAAAGAGTGCTACGCTCCCACTAATTTTCTTGTACACACAAGGTTCATCTTCATTCTTGATAAAGCCAAACTCCTTGATTGCTTCATCAAAACGTAGATTCCAACTCCTAGAAGCTTGCTTTAATCCATAAATGGATTTCGCAACTTACACACCTTGTTAGAATTTTCTCGGATCGACAAAACCTTCGGGTTGTATCATGTATACATCCTCAAGTAACTTCCCATTAAGGAAAGCTATTTTGACATCCATTTGCCATATCTCATAGTCATAATATGCGGCTATGGCAAGTAAAATTCTAATAGACTTAAGCATAGCTACGTGCGAAAAGGTTTCATCATAGTCTATGCCATGAATACGCCTATATCCCTTAGCTACTAGCCTAGCCTTATAGGTGTGCACCTTCCCATCCATGTCGGTCTTCTTCTTGAAGACCCATTTGCACCCTATGGTTTTTACACCTTCGGGTGGATCAATCAAGTTCCAAACTTGATTATCAGCCATGGATTGTAATTCGGACTTCATGGCCTCTTGCCATTTTTCCGAATCAGGAGCGGATATCGCTTCTTGATAGCAAGTGGGTTCATCGTTTTCGATTAACTCCACTTCATCACTTTCCGTAACGAGAAATCCATATCTCTCGGGTTCGGATCGTGACCTACCACTTCGGCGAAGAACTTGTGCATCTTGAACCGGTTCCACAACGGTTTGTGAACTTGGTTCAGTTTCTACCATTGGTTCAATGATGTTTTCGGGTTCTCGAATTTCTTCGAGATCTATTTTACTCCCACTGGTTCCTTTGCGAAGAAACTCCTTTTCTAAGAAAGTACCATTTCGAGCAACAAACACTTTGTTCTCGTTTCGGTTGTAGAAATAGTATCCTTTGGTTTCCTTAGGATATCCCACGAAAACACATTTATCAGATTTAGGTGCTAGCTTGTCGGAAGTTAACTTCTTGACATATGCATCGCAACCCCAAATCTTCATGAAAGACAAACTAGATTTTCTTCCATGCCACATCTCATATGGGGTCTTTTGAACGGATTTGGTAGGAACTCGTTTATAGTGAAAGCGGCGGTTTCTAGTGCATGTCCCCAAAAGGATAAAGGAAGCTCAACTTGACTCATCATAGAACGAACCATGTCCAACAAAGTTCTATTCCTCCTTTCGCATACACACCATTCCATTGTGGTGTTCCGGGTGGAGAGAGTTCTCAAACGATTCCACAACTCTTAAGATGATCACAAATTCTTGGCTCAAATATTCACCACCTCGATCGGATCGAAGTACCTTAATAGTTTTGCCAAGTTGATTTTGCACCTCATTTTGAAATATTCGAAATATCTCAAACGATTCACTCTTATGTTTCATTAGATAAACATATCCAAATCTACTATAATCATCAGTGAATGTTATGAAGTACCGAAATCCTCCCCTAGCATTGCTACTCATAGGCCCACATACATCGGTATGTATGAGTCCTAGTAAGTCGCCCGCCCTTTCACCGGTTTTGGTAAATGGGTCCTTGGTCATCTTGCCAAGTAAACAAGATTCGCATGTCTCATAAGATTCATAATCATGTGAGTCCAAAAATCCATCTTTGTGGAGTTTAGAAATGCGTTTCTCGTTTATATGGCCAAGACGACAATGCCATAAGTAAGTGTGGTTTACATCATTGGGTTTAGATCTCTTATTAATGTTATAGACATCATTATCTTGACTTTCAACATCAAGAATATAGAGGCCATTGAATGAAAAAGCAGTACAATAATGCATATCACTCTTGTAAATAGAAAATTTCTTATCACGTATAAGAAAATTAAAACCTTCATCATCCAAAGCTGAAATCGAAATAATATTCCTACTTAAAGCTGAAACGTAATAACAATTGTTCAAAACAAGTATTAGTCCACTAGGTAAAGTAACTTCATAAGTTCCTACGGCTAATGCAGCAACTCTTGCTCCATTCCCCACACGTAGGTCCACTTTGCCTTCCTTAAGCATCCTTCTGTTCTTTAGACCCTGCACATTTAGACAAATGTGAGTTCCACATCCGGTATCCAATACCCAAGAACTAGAAGTAGATAGGAATATATCTATAACAAAGATACCTGAAGTTGAAGCAACTCCTTTGCCCTTCTTCAGTGCTTCCTTGTATTTTGCGTAGTTTCTCCTCCAATGTCCAATCTCATTGCAATGGAAGCTGCATCGCGTCCTCTTGGGACTTAGGCTTAGCCTCTTTAGGCTTGGAAGCCTCTTTGGGCTTGGCAACCTTTGCCTTAGGATTAGCAACCTTTGCTTTTCCTTTACCCTTGAACCCTTTCCCTTGTTAACCATTAGCACTTGGTCGGTTTTCTTCTCGACAATATTGGTTTCCGCAGAGTCAACATTTGAACTAACTCGGAAAGGTTTCTATTCATTCCACCCATGTTATAGTGCATTATGAAATGACTAAAACTTTTAGGTAATGAATTCAATATTATGTCGGTAGCCAACTCTTGGCTAATTGGAAAACCGAGCCTTTCAAGATGCTCAATGTGGCCCTTTAACTTGAGAGCGTGGGGACCAACAAGCCTTGTCCTTCACTCATCTTGCATGAGGTCAAGGCCGCAACCGTGTTGTACCTCTCTTGCCTAGCTTGAACTTGGAACATTTCCATCGCCGATTGTTTAATTCGATCTGTCCCCAAGTGCTCAAGATCCTTTTGAAGGTTCTTGCACATGGCGGAGAGCATAAGGCAACCAACATCTCGTAGAGTCACGCTTGTGCTTCGTATATTGTTCCCTTTATTGCCCTAGCAAAGACGGGCAAGCAGTTCGGGTGGAATAGGTTCATCGAGAACGTACGGTTTCTCCTCTTGTTTGAGAACAATTCTCAAACTACGGATCTAATCCATATAGTTTGTACCATTCTCTTCCAACTTTTCCTTCTCAAGGACAGATCGCAGTGAAAAGTGATTATTGTTTGATGCCATTTATTCTACAAAAAGATATACATAAAATATGAACACATATAAGTAAACATATTATATGAGAAGTATAATGCATTTAAATAAATGCTCCCACTAAATTATACACCTTCAAATGCAAATAAGCATAATATACATTTAATGGTCTAAGATCCAACTTTAATTCAATTTCAAGTTTGCTATGGCAAACCGCTCAAAATTAAATTAATTAGGTAGAAAACATCAATCATATCACATATATGACTCTTAGATCTTTTATGAGATCAATTCAAGACATCGTATGTCTAGGCATATTTTAATCTCATCTTATGCCTTGGGTCCAAAACCATTTTGATAACCCAATTAAGTTCACTCACTTTAAAACGTATAGGAACCACCATTTCCTCATCTTGCTCGCATTCGAATAGAATCAAAGCACCTTGCTATGGCAAGCCCACCCAAAACTATCCGAATGGTCTCAAGTGTTTTTAATCATGAATTGGTATAAAGAACTTAAAAGTTAAATGAAGGTTCTTTAAAGGTAGATTATAAGCATATCAGAAAGATAGTCAAAATCATGCACCAGGTAAGTTTCCAGGAAAATAGGTGAGCCACAAGGACTTCTTAAGTACCAACTCTTCCTTAGACAGAACTCTCCTAGACATGCACAATCAGAAATCAACTCTGATTTAGCAACATAATCACTTCCTTTTATAAACAATCAGTTTCCTTTTAAATTTCGCGTATTTATGACTTGTTTCCATAAACAATCATAAAATCCAAAATTTACAATGTCTAAATCTAAACATATTAGGAAACTAAATGTCATGTTTCAACTAAACATCTAATCAAAAAATTTCTTAGCATGTAAGAACACATAGATCATGCATCGCAATAATTAATAAAATCATATTTTAAACAATTAAGCATGCATAAACTTGAATTAATCTAGCATAGCCCTATAAACTTAATTTCCATTAATTTATAGCATCCAGATTAATACACAAACGCATCAGATTGTAAAACACATTCACGCAGTTAGCGAGGATTGTTTAACAAACCGATTACGCCCCATTGGGCATGGAATGTCGCGTGACACAAGCATGCTTTGTCGCGTGACACAAGCAAGCATTGTCGCGTGACATGGTCACTCTTTGTCGCGTGACATAAACATGGTTTGTCGCGTGACACAAGATGACAATTTGCAGATTCTCAGAAATCAATCAATTCTAAATCACAGAGCAATTAAATCATGCAAACGACTTTTAACAGATTTAATTCAATATCTATAGAATACGACTTAGGCATATTGTTTCAAAAACAATCAATCTATCGCATACTAAACATGCAAAAGAACATATATAAACAATTTATATTACTTTTTCTAAGCATGTTAATCCAAACTTAACCATACGAACGGGGCTCTGATACCACTGTTGGGTTTTACGGGTCCATGCGCAGCAGAATTAAGCATTTAAAACATAAAACCCAAGAAGCCCTAGGATCCGTTCTATACAATTAATTTAAATTCCTATGAGATAGAATTAAACCAACCTCGAACGCTTTCCGTTCTTGAGCTATCGAACGATTTGATTATGTGATATCGAATCACAAACTTCGTTCTTAAACTTGATTGAACTATAGGCCTTGATCGATGAATGAACGAAGACCCTCTTTCGGTATCCACACCTTTGAATGAATTCAAGAACAACTTCTTGATGATTGCTAGATCTAAAACCTTGAAGAATATTGAGAGTATTTGATTGTGAATTTTTCTTGAAAATTTCGGCTAGTCTATTAGGGTTGACAGACCCTCTTATTTATACTACATTAGTATCCATATTAGAGTCCTAATCAAATTAGGAAACAAGTCTGTCAAACCGCCTTGAGACCCATTGTGTCGCACGACCTCACGGGGCATATTCCCTTGATGTGTCGCACGACCACACATGGTCAAGTAATAGTTTCTCAATCATTCTTCCTCTGGTTTAACCAATTCATTCTAGTTGTGTGTGACCCAATAGGATTACATTATATTGGCAATGAGTTCGATCATATCGAACCTCATAAGACATAAGCGGACTCTAGCAAGCCATTATGTCTACCCAAATAATGTAACGTAAGAGTTCACGTTTCCAATGGTGTACTTCCATTTCTCCCTTTGTCTCACGATGTTATATTGAACACAAGTCATGGTCATTGTCAACTTGTCTAAGTTCAATGCTTTCTCGATTCCTTGAGTATAATGATAATTCCAATCATATTGGGGTACGGCCATACACTTTCATCATTATCACTCATCGAGGGGCCCAAGCAAAACATCTCTCTTTCGAGGGACAAATTCCATATTGACTTATCATCCTTCCCATCATGAATCCGATCATGCCAAAGATAGCCTTTATGGATATCGTGTTAAGATATCGTTTGACTAAAATCAAACATGACTTTTCATCATATGTAAGGTCATGATAATCTCAGGTCTAGGGACTAAATGAAGTAACCTTATGAGATTTACTTATGACACTTGACCATGTCATAAATCTCATGCGGGTCATGTCCAGTCACTTGTTCTCTAACAAGTACTCATAATTTCAATGTGCATCTCTATGCATATAATCATCACATGATTATCCATTGACAATTATACTAATTATTCTCTTAATAATTAGGGACGCAGATTATTATTAACAAATATACAAAACATATAATAATCAATTGATAAACATCTCATATAATAATAAATAATGTCAACACATAAGTCTATGAATCATAGGCCTAGGGCATAACACCAACATAATCATCTCTATGATTATCCACTACCAACTTATACTAGTTGTTCACAACAACTAGGAACGCAATTCAATATAATAAACATGCAAACATATAATGAATAGAATAAGTACGCTCTATAATAAATAATAAAGATGATACATAACGGTTCAAGTCAATCATAACTATAGCCTAGGGCATTACACCTACAATCTCCCACTTGCACTAGGCTCCATTTATGTATCGAATACCCATGAACCTAACATGACCATCATGCTTCTGCCTGTGCGAGGGTCTTTGTGAGTGAATCCCCAATGTCATCATCGGATGATACTTTGCATATCTCAACGTCTTCTCATTTTGATGAATTCTTGAAAAATGTCTAAGTATGTATTTGGATCGCTGTTGTGACCTTGGTTCCATTGTTTGCACAAATGACACCACAATTGTCACAACAAAAGTTCCATCGATTAGTGATACTTGGAACATTTCCAAAACACTAATGAACTTTTGATCCAAATCGCCTCTTTTAGCCACATCATATGTTGCTAAAATTCGGTCTTAGTTGTAGAACCGGCTACGATCTTCTGCTTGGAACTCTTCCAACAAAATTGCACCTCTAATAAGCATAAACACAAATCTTAATTGCGATTTTAAATTAACTTTGTCAGTTTGGAAGCTAGCATCTATGTAACCCTTACAATAAGATTAACTTCCAACCTTTCAGATACCAAGAACGTATCCTTAGTTCTTCTTAAGTACTTAAGGATCATCTTGTCTGCCATCCAATGGTTCACATCAGGATCAGATTGGTATCGACTAGTCATGTTCAAAGCATACGAGACGTCGGGTCTAGTACAAATTATGGCATACATGACAGAACCAAATGCCGGAGCATATGTAACTTCATTCATTCCGTTTTGTTCATCAGTTGTCATAAGACAATGAGTATTGCTAAGAGAAACACCATGACCCATTGACAAGTTACTTTTCTTAGACTCTTATAAGAACCTTGTCAATGTGAGTATTTTGACTCAAACCAATTTATCCTTTTAGATCTATCTCTATAGATCTTGATGCCAAGGATGTAAGCGGCTTCACCCATATCTTTCATTGAGAAACATTTCCTTGACCAAGACTTGACAGTCTTAAGTGTCGGAACTTTGTTTATAATGAGCAAGATATCATTGTCATAAAATAATATAAATAATATTATGCTCCCATTGAATTTCATGCATACACAAGGTTCATCTTTATACTTGATGAAGTCAAACTCTTTGACCGATTCATCAAAATGAAGATTCCAATTCCTTGAAGCTTGCTTCAACCCATCTTATGGATCTTTGCAACATGCATACTTTATTGGAATTTCTTGGATCGACAGAACTTCGGATTGTGTACTATACACATCCTTAATAATCTTTCCATTTAAAGAAAGCCGTTTGACATCCATTTGTCATATCACATAGTCACAATATGCGATTATGGCAATTGAAATTCTAATAGACTTCGGCATTGTAACTGGCAAAAAGGTTTCAACATAGTCAATACTATGAATTAATTAGCCTAAATCCCTTTGCTACAATCCTTAGTCATGAAAATATACACCTTCCTATCCATGTCGGTCTTGAAGACCTACTCGCACCCTTTAGTTTTTACACCTTCAGGTAGCCCAATCAAGTTCCAAACTTGATTATCAAACATGGATTGAAATTCGGATTCCATGGTTCCTAACCATTTACCCGAATTCGGAGTGGACATCGCCTCAAGATAGGAAGTAGGATCTTCATTCACAATGACTTCCATTTTATTACTTTCCGATACGAGAAATCAATATTTCTTGGGTTCGGATTGTAACCTATCCGATCTACGATGGACTTGTGCATTTTGAACCGGTTCCACAACTCCTTATGAACTTGGTTCCATCTCTACTCTTGGTTCGATGCCATTTTCAGGTCCTTGAACTTCTTCAAGATTAATTTTACTCCAACTAGATTCTTTATTAAGAAACTATTTCTCAAGAAACAAATCATACAGAGCAACAAACATTTTGTTCTCTTTGCGGTTGTAAGATTAATTTCTGAATATAACCTTGTCATATTTAGGTGCTAACATATCGGAGACAAGTCTCTCATATAAGTTTTGCAACTCCAAAACTTCATGAAAGACAAACTATTTTTTCTTCCATACCACATCTCATGTGGGGCCTTAGGAACCAATTTTGTAGAGACTCAATTCAGTGTAACCGCATTATTTCTAATGCATATCCTCAAAAGAAAATATGAAAGTCAACTTGACACATCATCGAATGAACCATGTCCTACAAGGTTCAATTCCTCCTTTCAGACACACCATACAATGTGGTGTTCCGGGTGGAGTCAACTCTGAAACAGTTTCACAATTTTGAGATGATTGCCAAACCCTTGGCTCAAATATTCACCACCTCGATCTAATCGAAGTACTTAATAGTTTTGCCAAGTTGTTTTGTACTTCATCTTGAAATGTTCGAAACATCTCAAACGATTCACCTTTGGACTTCATCAGATAGGCATAGCCATATCTAGATAAGTTGTCGGTGAATGTGATGAAATACCGAAATTCTCCCCTAGCAATGCTGCTTAATAGTCCACATACATCTCATGTGTGAGAACCAATAAGTCGCTAACCCTCCCACTACTCTTAGTGTAGGGTGGTTTAGTCAATAATCTAAATAAACAAGATTCACATTCCTCAAATGATTCATAATCATATGAGTCTAAAAGTTCATATTAATGGAGTTTAGATATATGTTTCTTATTTATCTGACCAAACCGGCAATGCCATATGAACTCGTTGTTCATATTATTCGGTTTAGATTTCCCATTTATATTATAGATATCTTCAATATTATTTTGTTTCTCATCATCAAGGATATGAAGACCATTTAATGACATATGCAATACAATAAGGCATATAATTAAAAGAATATAAAACTTCTTTTGTGAGGACCCCGACCCGGAACCTACACGTGTCCCGAGCTGGAGCGTCCTCAAACTAACCCAATTCTCCTAATTTTTAAAAACTTTGATTTCATCTCCAAAACTTAAACACAACCATTTCAAAGTAACTCTACTCCTTCCACGTTGGAGGGAGAGTTAACCAACCACGAAAATAATAAACGGTTTTAGTTACAAAAGATATCGAATATAGTATGAAATTAAAGTTTATGAATACAACCCTTTAAAAGAATTATGCTAACAAACACTTTCTACACCAATCTAACATAACCCGACAATTCCCAAAATACCACTTCTAAACTCCTTTCCGCCCTTACTTGGTCGGTCCACCTGTCTCGGAATCTAAAACAGGAAAGGGAGAGGGGTGAGAATAAATCTCAATGAGCTATTATGAATGCAGCAATATGCCATATAAGATGCAACACATCAAAAGACATATCCACATAACCCGAGAGGCTCCCTGCCGCCAACCGTCCCATACCGGTTGGGAACAACGACCATCTCGGCATGAATATATCACAACACATAAGCACGATAAAGTAACACTTAGAAGGATACCGAGCCAAGGTTTCATCTCCAAAAGGATATACACAACCGAGCAAAGAAGAATAGCTGAAGAAGCGGTTCGGAACCATGAACAATAACAGCACCATAGGGATTCCGACACACAGCCATATCCCGGTGAAACTAGACCATCTACCTCAAAAGGAGATGCTAGCCCACAAATCCCACACAAGGGGGACAATTGGGTTACCAATGTATGAATTATAATGAACTTGGCTCGATGCCATTATAATCCCATACATTGTCCAGCAAACAAATAAATCAATACCAATTTGGATTTACATAACTAAGCACGGTAATAACATACTTGCTTAACCAAACATTGTATGATCCAAAGTAGGGATACATACCACAACAAAGATATCATGAAGATAGCAATACTATATCAAGTATTCAACATATTAGCACAACGGCTATAAATCTTTGTATCAACATGTACAGTTTAGGAATTCCAAAGTAGGGAATCCTACAACACTATCATAACGACAGAAATACTATAACAAGTATTCAACATTATCAAGCACATAATAGATACTTGAATACAATCCACAAAAAGGGATAACAATATATCAACATGGTTAATATACTCATGTCCAACCAATATCATAGTGCAACAATAAATCAACACACTATGCATAATATAACCAATGTATATGAACTCAAAGTAAGGCAAGGAAATACCATCAATCCATCCTACAAGGTCTTTATACAATAATACAAGGCCTCTATGAAGATCCAAGTTCAATTTACCAAGTTAGAATCATTTCGCTAAGTTACCAAACTAGGTTAACTAGCGCTTTCCAAGCAACATTTAAAGTACTTCCCCAATTCCATTTTGATCACTTAGGATGTCAATGTGTAGCCAAAGTATTCTACTTTAATCTAGGTTAAAGAGATTCCATTTTGGTTGAGTTTGATTAGGTTTGAACAACTCTAAACTTGGTTCAGGGTCTTGGGCGACCGCCCTTACACTTGGGCGACCGCCCAAGTGGACCTCAAGAGAATTTGTAGTTCCTGCCAGCTTGGGCGACCGCCCTTAACCACTTGGGCGACCGCCCAAGTGGACTTCAAGGGAATTTGGACCTCCCGCCGCAGGGCGACCGCCCAAGCCCACTTGGGCGACCGCCCAAGCCTCCTCCAGCCCCTTTTACAGATTTTTAACCCTTTTCAACCTAGTTCTTCTTTCCCTCTACCATGGCTTGATCAAGAACACCCAAGAACACCTTCATCTTACCAAGTCCCATTCAAAACATATAAACTCACAACCAAGTAATCCTAGATCATTTATCTCTACCCATTCCACCCATTTCAAACCCTTCTAATGATCTTCCTTGAACCCTAACTTCAACAATGTTCATTTTCAAATGAATCAACTCCCATTTAGGTTTCCAAGCAAGAAATCAACATCATTAAGAACAAGAACAACAATCAAAGAACTCATGAACACATAGAAGAAGGGAATCATAACAACTCACCTTTGGATTTTATAAGGAAATGTTGATCTTTCTAGCTAGATGGCTTCCTCTAGGTCATCCAACTTCAATGGTGCCCTTAGACTTGATTTTTGGTGAAGAAATGCTTGACTTCAAAGCTTGGGCAAAGGGGACTTCAATGGAGGTTTTCTCTATTTTCTCTAGGATGAAGAATGGTAGTGAATGAAGGAGAAGGAGGGGAAGGGGAGTAAGAGGAGGTGTGGGGAATGGACACTTGGCAAGAGGATGGGAGAGCAAGAAAATTGGCCCCTCCTACAAATATCTACCAAGAAGGCTTTCATCTTTATTTTTAATTTAAACTTAACCTTTAACCCAATAATTCATCCTACTCACTCAATTAACATCCTCAATTATTTATCTATTTAATAAATTCCCATTTTTATTATTTCCCCTAGTTTCTTTATTTAATGTCCAATAATTCTTATAAGCTCCTAAATTTACTTTTCACCCAGCTTTATCCTAATTTAAGAATTTAAAGGTATAATTGAACACATAAAGTGAACATAAATTTTAAAAGCATATAATTAAATATTTAAAATGAGTGCCTAGGGGTGGGGTCGTCACACTCACTCCCCCTTAAAGAAAATTCGTCCCGAATTTGACTGTCACTTACCTAACTGATCAACCCGCATCGGTTACAAGTATACATCAAACTTCAATTTCCAAATAGTCTCTTCAATGTTGTGATTCTTCTTTCAAAGAAATTAAATTTCTAATTCCATTAATAATGTGATGTTACCACTTAATGATCCAAGCATACTATGCAAATATCACTAACACGAATTTTCCGATCCCAATGAAAATATAAATAATTAAAGTATTACAACTTAGGTCACCAAATACATTACAATATCACATTAAAACTTCAAATACTCTACAATTTGCTACAAGTCGGTCTATAAGCCAAATCACCCACCCTTTCTAAAACTTCAAATGGATTAACAATTTTTGGCGGCAATCTACCTTAGGCCTTTCTTCTCTAACTTCAACCCAACAAATTAGAGATCGATATTTTCTTCCCAAACTATGCCTCATACGGTTTTATCTCAATGTTAGAATGATAACTACTATTATACGCACTTACCACTGGTAACCATTCGTACTATTGACTACTAACATCCATCGCATATGCCCGTAGCCTATTCTCAATAATAAGTAATGATTCCTCAAATTTTCACAAGGTTAAATTTAATGGCCTTCCTACACTCCAAATGGATCTTCCCAAATGAATGACTATCCAATCTTTTTAATACTATGGGGTTTAAACAATCAAACTATCCCCTAACATATGAGAGGACTTTATTAATAACATTTCATCAAGCTATATATATAACGAGTAGAAAATGTAATTCAATTTTCTATAACAAAATAGCATACCCTTCATTACTCCCAATGCAACTAATTCACAAAATCTATAGTGTTAAAACTCTCAAGTTCAACCTAGAACTCTAAATATTTTAATAAATCTTCTAACGTCAACATTCTATTATCACAATTCAATGTTCCAATTATGTTCAGACTAGTGACAAATCAATGTTCAAATTGAATGGTTGGTCGCCCACAACGGAGCCGATCCAACTCCAAAACAAAATCGAGTCTATTGTGACCGACACAATAATAACCCCACATTTATCAAATCATTTCTTGGACCAACACTTGAATACGCTTAATCATTATAGGGAAACTAGGTTGCCTTCTTACTTGCTTATGTACGTACTATAACTTTAAAATAACATGTCTTTCGAAATTTTACAACATCTTTCAGAATTCCAAATGATAATATAAAAGAGATCCAAAGAGACCCGAATGGTTTACTTATTTAAAACCGGCCCATACCAAATCTTAATTAACCAAACCACTCGTAAATTTCAAAGGATTGATAAGCTAACAAAAATAGCTCGAGTGATTTAATTATCTACAACCGTCCCATACCAAATGGTAGATAGTTAAATTACTCACGCATTTTAATTTACGCGAAAATGGTTTAACGACCTTATCAACTATCCCCGAAGGGCACAATTGCTTACACAGAGGTCCAATATATATATTCCAAAGTTTTAAAACACCTTTAAAACAATTTTAACAAAATATTCTTGATTGACCTCTATTTATAGTGTAGCCACCACTCATACTATTTAGACTTAGTTAATTTTTCTCTAAGAAAACACAATCTCGCAATACTATTACTATCCCCGATAAATAACACTAAAATAATCATTAAGATTATAACTAGGTAAACCATCCTCAATTCAATAATTCCTCAAGTTGAAAGTTTAACACTTTTATTTAATTTGAGTCATCTATTCACCACCTTTGATATTGGTATTGTACTTAGCAACAACATATTGTAAAACATCTAGTTCCCAATCAAATACCATAATTTCTAAATCAGAAAATATAATTGGAACTCACATAGATCAATCATTTCCGAATTTCAATTAAACATTACAGTATAATCTAACTTAACTCTCAATAACCATCAACAAACTCAAAATCCGTACAACGTCAATATCTTTCAAGCATCACACAAATCCCTCATATGATTCACGTAACTAAGTCGAACTATAGTATATAACCATCCTAAAGTATCCTGTCTCCCAATAAGATTCATCCTCATTTTCTCAACTAATGATAATCAATTCTCAAAACGAACCCTATACCTATCTTACCAATTCCTGAAGTTGACCCTATAAGTCACCAATAACTACATCTATTATACTTCTTCACATTTACCCTATTTACCTCTCCATAGCTAGTACACAATCCATAAATCAAAACGGTCATACTAGATATAAATGTTGTCTTAAGTATACCCTTAAAGCAATTTTTCACTGAAATTGTAACACTCCGAAAATTCAACTAATAACCATTGAGTATCCTACTAGTTTCTAAAATCATTCAGACAAATCGTCAACAAGTGCTAACGAATACTTATTCTTCACAGTTACCTATTTAAGATCTCTATAACCCTTTGATTAACCACCAAGTATCATCTTTTCTAAATACAGTAACAATTTGTCCTTACTGGGAATCGCTAAGCTAGTTATCTTCTTTATCAATTAATCTCTTAAGTTGAATCATCGATTCCATCATCCCAATTTGTATACTCTATCTAGGGATCCGAATACCGAAATAGTGACTTATATCCACTCAGCTTCAATACCCTGGTATGATACCTGATGAAAACCCATTTTTGAAACTCACTTGAAAAACACCACTTAGTCAACTTATAGGGTGATATTACTTACAAAAATATCTGATTTCCTATTCAATTTAGTAGCAAGAATTCAATCAATCTCTCCTTAGAGAATACTTATAGCACCTAAGGCAAAGATATATTAGTTCCATAAGATCTCTTACTCGCGATAATTTATAACTCATATAATCTCACTTAGACTATCACTTTCAATACTAGTCTTCATATATCTAGTCTCCACCACGAGATACCAATATATAAATACTCACGCAAATTATACAACCATAAACCACTCTTAATTAGGCCATAGACCAACTCTAAACTAAAAGTTCACCAATTCATTTACCACCGTACATGAGAGAACTCAAGGTTCTTTTGAATCAAGATAACTCACAACTCAAATAACCTTCAAGTTCCTTAGGCCATACTTTCGACATTTATGCATATATGATAAAATAGCAATAATGACTCATCCGCCTCTACCACCCCCGGAGGCAAATCAAACATAAATAAGGAGACTCGCTTCTTGCGACAGTCCTCCTCGAACACAACATCTACTCAATTAATTCAGGTTAATATAACGATGATTCACGGATTGGTAACTCGACCAAATCCACCGGCAATACATGCCCACTAAATCACAACTACCAAGATAATTAAGGATGATTCGAGGTACGACCCCATAGGAGTAGAACCTCCAGCACATACGGCAACTCTTAGACCAATTATGCAAATAAAGATGAAAAGTAATGCCACATGAGAACTAATGTACAAGGATTTATAAAAGTATGAACCCTAATTCCCGAGACAGTAAAATACCTCAAATGATGGTGGGAAATCTATCTTTCCATAACTCACCTTTCCTCGATTCCTTGGTTGATCAAGATCATTTTCTCGCCTTTGAACAAATTCCTGCATTAAACTCTCGACGTAAGTTATCGCACACTCTCACTCGCCTAGACTCTACCCGAGAATTCTAACCGAGCTCGATACCAACCGTGAGGACCCCGACCCTAACCTACACGTGTCCCGAGCCGGAGCGTCCTCAAACTATCCCAATTCTCCTAATTTTTAAAAACTTTGATTTCATCTCCAAAACTTAAACACAACCATTTCAAAGTAACTCTACTCCTTCCACGTTGGAGGGAGAGTTAACCAACCACGAAAATAATAAACGGTTTTAGTTACAAAAGATATCGAATATAGTATGAAATTAAAGTTTATGAATACAACCCTTTAAAAGAATTATGCTAACAAACACTTTCTACACCAATCTAACATAACCCGACAATTCCCAAAATACCACTTCTAAACTCCTTTCCGCCCTTACTTGGTCGGTCCAACCTGTCTCGGAATCTAAAACAAGAAGGGAGAGGGGTGAGAATAAATCTCAATGAGCTATTATGAATGCAGCAATATGCCATATAATATGCAACACATCAAAAGACATATCCACATAACCCGAGAGGCTCGCCGCCAACCGTCCCATACCGGTTGGAAACAACGACCAGCTCAGCATGAATATATCACAACACATAAGTACGATAAAGTAACACTTAGAAGGATACTGAGCCAAGGTTTCATCTCCAAAAGGATATACACAACCGAGCAAAGCGAATAGTTGAAGAAGCGGTTCCGAACCATGAACAATAACAGCACCATAGGGATTCGACACACAGTCATATCCCGGTGAAACTAGACCATCTACCTCAAAAGGAGATGCTAGCCCACAAATCCCACACAAGGGGACAATTGGGTTACCAATGTATGAATTATAATGAACTTGGCTCGATGCCATTATAATCCCATACATTGTCCAAAGAAACAAATAAATCAATACCAGCTGGATTTACATAACTAAGCACAGTAATAACATACTTGCTTAACCAAACATTGTATGATCCAAAGTAGGGATACATACCATAACAGCATATCATGAAGATAGCAATACTATATCAAGTATTCAACATATTAGCACAACGGCTATAAATCTTTGTATCAACATGTACAGTTTAGGAATTCCAAAGTAGGGAATCCTACAACACTATCATAACGACAGAAATACTATAACAAGTATTCAACATTATCAAGCACATAATAGATACTTGAATACAATCCACAAAAAGGGATAACAATATATCAACATGGTAAATATACTCATGTCCAACCAATATCATAGTGCAACAATAAATCAACACACTATGCATAAAATATAACCAATGTATATGAACTCAAAGTAAGGCAAGGAAATACCATCAATCCATCCTACAAGGTCTTTATACAATAATACAAGGCCTCTATGAAGATCCAAGTTCAATTTACCAAGTTAGAATCATTTCTGCTAAGTTACCAAACTAGGTTAACTAGCGCTTTCCAAGCAACATTTAAAGTACTTCCCCAATTCCATTTTGATCACTTAGGATGTCAATGTGTAGCCAAAGTATTCTACTTTAATCTAGGTTAAAGAGATTCCATTTTGGTTCGAGTTTGATTAGGTTTGAACAACTCTAAACTTGGTTCAGGGTCTTGGGCGACCGCCCTTACACTTGGGCGACCGCCCAAGTGGACCTCAAGAGAATTTGTAGTTTACGCCGGCCGGCGACCGCCCTTAACCACTTGGGCGACCGCCCAAGTGGACTTCAAGGGAATTTGGACCTCACTGCCCGGCAGGCGACCGCCCAAGCCCACTTGGCGACCGCCCAAGCCTCCTCCAAACCCCTTTGCGGATTTTTAACCCTTTTCAACCTAGTTCTTCTTTCCCTCTACCATGGCTTGATCAAGAACACCCAAGAACACCTTCATCTTACCAAGTCCCATTCAAAACATATAAACTCACAACCAAGTAATCCTAGATCATTTATCTCTACCCATTCCACCCATTTCAAACCCTTCTAATGATCTTCCTTGAACCCTAACTTCAACAATGTTCATTTTCAAATCAATCAACTCCCATTTAGGTTTCCAAGCAACAAATCAACATCATTAAGAACAAGAACAACAATCAAAGAACTCATGAACACATAGAAGAAGGGAATCATAACAACTCACCTTTGGATTTTATAAGGAAATGTTGATCTTTCTAGCTAGATGGCTTCCTCTAGGTCATCCAACTTCAATGGTGCCCTTAGACTTGATTTTTGGTGAAGAAATGCTTGACTTCAAAGCTTGGGCAAAGGGGACTTCAATGGAGGTTTTCTCTATTTTCTCTAGGATGAAGAATGGTAGTGAATGAAGGAGAAGGAGGGGAAGGGGAGTAAGAGGAGGTGTGGGGAATGGACACTTGGCAAGAGGATGGGAGAGCAAGAAAATTGGCCCCTCCTACAAATATCTACCAAGAAGGCTTTCATCTTTATTTTTAATTTAAACTTAACCTTTAACCCAATAATTCATCCTACTCACTCAATTAACCTCCTCAATTATTTATCTATTTAATAAATTCCCATTTTTATTATTTCCCCTAGTTTCTTTATTTAATGTCCAATAATTCTTATAAGCTCCTAAATTTACTTTTCACCCAGTTTATCCTAATTTAAAAATTTAAAGGTATAATTGAACACATAAAGTGAACATAAATTTTAAAAGCATATAATTAAATATTTAAAATGAGTGCCTAGGGGTGGGGTCGTCACATCTTTATTCTTAATAAGAAAATTATATCCTTCATCATCCATATAAGAAACGAAAATAATACTCCTACTCAAATTCGGAACGTAGTAACACTTGTTCAAGACAAGTACTAGTCCACAAGGTAAAGTGACTTTATAAGTCCCTATGGTTAATGTAGCAACTCTTGCTTCATTTCCACGCATAGGTTTAATTCACCTTTTTTGAGTAGCTTTCTATTCTTTGTTCCTTGCACATTTAAACAAATGTGGGATCCAATCCGGTATCATATACCCAAGAACAAGAAGTCGAAAGGAAAATATCTATCATATAGATACTTGAAGTAATAGCAATCATATTGCCCTTCTTCACCTTTTAGGCCTTCCTAACAAGCCTTGCAACTTTGCTTCCAATGACCAATCTCATTGTAATGGTAGCAAACTGCATCCTTTTGAGACATTTTGGGTTTAGCCTCTTCGGCTTTGGCAACTTTTGCCCTAGGTTTAGCAACGTTTTCTTTACCTACTTTGTGTTTCCTTTTAAACCCCTTTCTTGTGTTAACCATTAACACAACAAACCTCTCTTGCCTAGCTTGTACTTGGAACATTTCCTTTGTGCGTTGTGCTAGAACAAAATTATCTTTCCATATGTTCAAGGTCCTTCATAAGATCCTTTAAGCATGGTGGCAAGTATAAGGCAAGCAATATCATTAGAATCATCACATGTTTCTAATGTTGCTTCTTATTTGCCCTTTGCAACATTTGCAGTTGGTTCAGCAGGAACTGATTCGTCAAGAACGTACAATTTGCCTAAGAACAATTCTTAAGCTTCTGATCCAATCAGAATAGTCTGTACCATTCTTTTCGAACTTTGTCCTTCATAAGGACGAATCGTAATTTATTGTGTAATGCTATTTATACAACGAAATATGCAAACTATATGAACACATATCAATATCAACATATTTATCATCTAAGAGCAAATAATGTATTTCACAAATACTCCCACTAAATTATACACCTTCTAATACAAACATGTATCATATAATCATAGTAGGCTAAGATCCATATTTCACTTGATTTTGGTTTAACTGAGTCAATGCCCGAAATCAAGCTATTTAGGTAGAAACATCAATCATATCACTATATGACTCTTAGATCTTTTATGAGATTTCAATAGATATCATATATCAGAAGCATGTTTTAAATCTCATCTATGCCTTGGGTCAAATCTCATTTGAAAGCACCAATTAAATCAAAACTCTTTTCAAACATGTGAGACATGAAACGATGCACCTAACTGAGTCAAAACTACATCAACTATTATCCCACCTTGATCACAAATTAAGATATAAGATGCACCCAACTGAGTCGAAACTACATCAAATACCCTAAAATATCACAAGTGTTCTAATCAAGGAATGACATAAGATTTAAATATTTAGAAGGTTTTCAACATATAACAAACATTGCATGGTTGTAACATAGATCTCATGTGAACATAATCATGAGCATAGGGCTTCACAAAATATTATATAAACAATTTGATTCAATTTTGAGAAATTACAAATCTAATTTAATCATATTAAAAGATTAATAACCTATGTGATAAACTAATCTAATTAATTTATCATTAATCATAAATCATGGCATATCACATATACTTGTTTTTCATAGAAACAAAACACATAGGATCTAGATCTATTTTATATCACATGATAGCAAGTAATCATATTAAATCTAGCATGCAATTTCAATCCTAATCATGGCAAGACAGGGCTCTGATACCACTGTTGGGTTTTGGGGTACAAACGCAGCGGAAGATTTAACAATAACATCAAAACCCTAGCCCTAAGATCCGTCTAGCATGAAGAGATTAGAAATTAATATGAGATAGAATTTACATACTTGAATGCGATGAAATTAAAACTTGAATTCGAATCTGAAAATCGAATCTCAAAACGAATATCAAAACCGTTGATGAAGGTTTTTATCTTATCCTTGTTCTTTACCTTGTGAAGAATCGATGATGGAAGGCTTCAAGCTTTTGGTGATTAACCTATCACCCTCTATCGGTAATCCACACTCGAACGGACCAAGAATGATTCTTGATTGATTGCTTGATGATCTAATTATTGAAAATGATTTTTCAATAATCAATGGCAAAAAGGATTTTGATCTTTGATTCTAAATCTAGATCCCAATTTTGTGTTTAATAAACCCAAAATTACATGTGTTTTTGGCTGATCATGGCTCCTATTTATACCAAGTATAAATTCCTAACTTTTAGGGGAGAATCCTAGTCAAAAACCAATACCAAATCAGCAAAGGAAAAGCAATACATACCAAAATTAGCCGCTGGCACGACTCGTCCCCAGGGGCACGAGTCGTGCCTTATGACCAATTTCGTCGTACGACTTAACGAGCCAGTTTTCCAGGTTGTCAAATCAAAGGGGCATGAGTCGTGCATGAGGGCACGAGTTGTGAGCACGAGTCGTCCCTATTTGCACACCCTCAGAAACTGTCGTCCCTTGCCAAAGCACGAATTAAGCCAATGGGGCACGACTCGTCCCCTGAAATATCAGTCGTCCCAGAGTCGTCCCTAGAGCCCAGAATTCACCCTTTTAGCCATTTTTAATCCGTTCTTTTGTGTGTGACCCTTTAGGAATTATATTTTATATTGGTAGTAAGTTGAAAACATCAACCTCATAAGACATAAGTGACTTCTAGCAAATCATTATGTCCACCCAATTAAATATAACATCAAAGCTTGATTCCTTGATAATCAAATGTCACAATCCCTTTGTTCACGATGTCCAATTGAACATGAGTCATGGTCTATGTCAACTCATCTTGTTCAATGCTTTCTCGATTCCGAATATGTTAGTAATCCAAATGCCTTTGATCTCTATCAAATCATTTGAGTGCGGCCACACATTTCATCAACATCATTCATTGAGGGGCCCAAGCAAACATCTCTCTTCATAAGAGGGACAAACCTCGTCTTGACTTATCATTCTTCCCTACATGGATCCAAACGTGCTAACATAGCCCTTATTGCTATCCGATTAATGATAGTGTTAGACTATATCAAACACGATCTTCACTATGTGGAAGACGATGATAATCTCAGGTGCAAGGATTCAATAACACGATTATCATGAGATTTATTCATGACACATATGATTATTGACCATGTCATAAATCTCATCGGTAGGTCATGTCCAATACTTGTTCTCTAGCAAGTATCCATAAGTGTAATGTGCATCACATGCATATAATCATCTCTATGATTATCCACTACCAACTTATACTAGTTGTTCACAACAACTAGGGACGCAATTCAATATAATAAACATACAAACATATAATGAATAGAATAAGTGCGCTCTATAATAAATACTCCCTCCGTCCCGTTCGAAAAGGCACAAATTTCCTTCTTGGGTGTCCCATTTAAAAAGACACCTTCCCAAAAAGGAAAGTTTTTATCACTATTCCACCCACTCATTCTCTCTCCTACATTACTTTTACACTCACAACATTCTCTCTCCTAACTATTCCTTCCACTCATTCTCCTATTTAATTTTTCATACTCACAACATTTAAACTTTTTCTCTTACCTACATCATTTTCCTTAATTTGCGTGCGAGGTTGGTTTTGTGTCTCTTCGGGCGGGACGGAGGGAGTAATAAAGATGATACATAACGGTTCAAGTCAATCATAACTATAGCCTAGGGCATTACACCTACAAATCTGTGCTAGGGGCAGTGGAGGAAGCATGCGGAATTAGTGACTGGACAGGACTAGTGTTTGGGTTGGTATCAAATGGATGCTGGGCCGAGGCCAAAGTGGCTGGAGTTTGGGGCCCTGGGCCAGTGGGGCTTCAGAAGGATCAGAAAGTCCAGGAGGCAAGGAAGTCGGCCTAGAGTCAGCTGGACTGTTGGTATTAGGTTGGGCTGCAGCGCGATGGTAGACCAGTGGGTTAACCTCTGAATCCAGAAAAGAATAATCTGAAGTTTGAGATGGAGGATTTGCAAACGGGAAGTGTTTTTCATCGAACACCACATGAAGTGAAATAATTATTCTGTGGGATGAGAGGTCAAAACATTTGTAGCCCCTATGATTTGACGGATATCCTAGAAACACACATGGGTTAGAACGAGACTGAAGTTTATTAATTTGTGTGGACTGAGTGAGAGGAAAGCATAAACACCCAAAACCCCGTAAATGACCATATGAAGGATTTCGGCAATATAAGACTTGAGTGGGAGACTGATTTTGAAGCCTTTATATGGAAGAATGTTTAGGAGATATGTAGAAATGGCCAAAGCGTGATGCCAAAAATATGGAGGTAAGGATGCATGAGCAAGAAGGGTACGTACTAGATTATTAATGGTACAGATTTTTCGCTTAGCCTTACCATTCTGAGGAGAAGTGTGAGGACAAGATAACCAAAAATTCATCCCACTAGACCAAGAAAAGGATTTAAAATGATCATTATCAAACTCCCTCACGTTATCACATTGGAAACTTTTTATGGTTCGCTCAAATTGGGTTTGGACATATTTGCCAAACAAGAGAAAAAGATGAGGGACTTCGAATACCAATAGGAAATGTCCACAAAAAATTGTGAAATCATCAAGGAACAGAATGCCATATTTATGTCCGGATGAGCTAAGTACCGGAGACATCCACAAATCACTGTGTAATATATCAAACGGAAGGAAAGTGCATGAAGTAGAGGGAGAGAAGGACAACTTAACATGTTTGCCAAAAATGCAAGAATCACAAATACCATCCAACTTAGAACTAGTACAAGGAATAAAATTATTATTGCAAAGAGAGCTAAGGATCTCCCGAATGACCTAAACGATTGTGCCATATATAGGGAGAAAAAGCAGTAAATATTGATGGAGAAAATGTTGGAAGCCTAGATGAACATATGATTGGATATAAGTCACCTTAGCTATTACATATCATGAGAGGAACCCCGTCCGAATATCCTTCACGGAAAAGCAAAGAGGATTAAACTCAACAAACACATTATTATCGGATGTGAAACGACGAATGGAAACAAGATTTTTTTATCAATTTAGGAGCATGAAGAACATTAGACAATTTGAGGGGGGGATAGAGAGGAGATAAAATGCGTTGTCCATACCCAAGTATAGGAATAGATGCAGCATTACCAACAGTACTAATTTATGTGAATTGCTCAAATTAAAATAAGACGAGAGAGTACCTGAATTTTCCGTCATGTGTAAGGTTGCGTCCGTGTCCATGTATAAGCTATCATCCGGTACATTGAGACATTGCGTGCATGGCAGCTTCTATATCGGTGGGCACATATGAAGAAGATGACGGCCCATTAACATTATAAGCTTGTGATGGTCGTTGTTCCAAAACCCCATTATGTGAAGTAGGAGGCGGACGTACCCAACCTGAGATAGGATATGGGCATGGAGGGGAAGCCCACCCAGTTGGTGTCCATCCGGCCGAATAGTTCCACCATGGTGGAGGCTGCGACCACTGTCATGGAAACGAGTGGTTTGAGGATCCGCGGCCACGAGCCTGACCATTCTGATTACCGCGTCCAGCCTCATGTGATCTACCACGGTCACCGTTCTGATTCCCATGAACTTGTCAGGTGTTGATGTTCCTTCGACCTCGACCAATACCATGTTGATTCTGACTTAGGTCCGTGTTGCTACGTGTCTGTCCACTGCTCATATCCTTCAACTCATCGGCGCCATAATTACCCGAGGCCACAAGAGCAGCACTAGACCCATATGCTGCCATGGCCGCCTACTTTGCCTTGCGAGTTTTCTCCAATATTAAGGGAGAACTGACCTCATAAAATGTGGGCAGAGGATCGCTCTGCTGGGTAAAAGTTGCAACACTGTCATAGCTCTCGTTCAACCCCACAATAGCCTGTAGTACCATCTGATTGTTTGAAACTTTAGCGCCAACGTTTGCTAGTTGATCAGCTAGGGATTTAAGTTCCTTGCAATAGGCCGATACACAGGGCCGGCTCAGACATGGAACATTAGGTTCCTTTGCAGAGGGCCCCAAATTTTGAAGGACCCCAATTTTATCTATGTCCATTAAATATATATATATAAAACAGATTATTGTGTTAATTTTTTAAAGGGTAAATTGCAATTTAGGGCCTGAAGTCGAGGGAGTGTTCTCCAAATGGGGCCCCATATTCTCATTTCGCACAGGGCCTCTGTACTTATTGAGACGGGATACATCTGAGAAATTATACAAGAGGACTTGAGAAAACTGATTCTCAAGGTAAACAGCCCGAAAAGTTTTATTATCTTGAAAAATTCCTTGCAAACTTTCCCATGCACGTTGAGCAGTCGAGCCGGGTTCAAGAATTGTCTGCAATAGGCGAGGAGAGATCGTACCATATATCCACTGTCATACTAGAGCTTCCAATCGAGATCGTAAGGCTAGCTCGGTAGTAGTGGGTTCCGCCACCTTGTTTCTATCGTGTGCCTTAGGAGGGATAATGTGATCAATTACCTCATATACTTGAATATGGATCTGAAAAAGCTCTGCCCATGTAACATACTTCCCCGTCTTGGTATCAAGAATGATGGGGATAAAGTTTTTGATGTTACCCACAATGAATACCGGAGGTAGCAGAGCTGAGGAAGAGGAGGCAGCCATTAGAAAGAGAGAGAAAAACCGAGAAGAAGAGAGATAATTCGAGAAGAAGAGGGAGTAGGGCGACTAGGGTTTGCTCTGATACCATAAAGGAATTTGATTCGTGACTCTCATTTATTTACCATGTACTCCCTCCGTCCCAGCACACTTGACACTTATTTTCATTTTGGGCCGTCCCAGCTCACTTGACATCTCTAAAAAATAACCCACTTTATATATTTTTATATTAGATGGACCCCACCACTCATTCTCTCTCTTCATTTTTCACCACTCAATTTATTCAATCAACACTACTATTTACCCCACTCATTCTCTCTCTTCATTTTTTACCACACATTTTTTTTATTTCATTCTTTTTCTTAGTTCTTGTGCCCACCTTTTGGGTGTCAAGTGAGGTGGGACGGAGGAGAAAGTACAAGATGTCCTCTCCTATTTACAAGGAAGTGATATACCTACCAAACTGATATGATATACTACCCTCCGTCCCATTACAAACCGGAAAGTTGGTCAACTGTTGACCATCTTTGACCAATAATTTATGAATATCTAGATATTTTTTTGTAATTCTAAAAAAAGTTATTGTTAGTATTTCTAATGGTGAAGCAATAACAATTTTTAAAATTACAAAAAAATATCTAGATATTCATAAATTATTGGTCAAAGACAATCACCAATAATCCAACTTTCCTATTTCAGAATTGGGACGGAGGGAGTACATCCTATATTTAGTTGTTACATAATATTTAATTATCAATCTATTTTAATTGTTACATAATATCTATCCTTCTATTCTATCAAAAAAAAAAAAAAACTTACGACATTCATTTGGGGAAAAAAAATTGGATTTTCATTTAAAAAATTATCGAGTTATAAATTTTGTATTTATTGAGCAACAACTACAAGTGTTGAGGGGTCATTTCGAGAATTTCACCCACCCCAACATTAAGAGACCTTTGATTTGTCCTAAATTTAATCTTGATCCTCTGTTTTGCCTTGCAGTTTGACTATAGGCGGCCCAATTTCATTAAACACTGATGCAGATTCACTAAGTAGTGATATGAACTGTATCATTAAATAAGAAGAATGAATTTTACAACCTCGAAGTTTTCTCATAAAATGCAAGGAATTTTTTGAAAGAAAATCTACAAATTATAAGAAGACTTCAATATATATCGACCTTGATTCAAACTCTTCGTAAAAACAAACATTATCTTACGATGGTTCTTTAGCAAAACAATATGTATAGCTACTAATCTGCCATTGTCGACGGCATATTATTCGCAACATTGCCACGATTCTCCTCCCTTTTCGACGACTTCTCAACATTCACAATCAATTCATCATCACAATACTTATACTCTTTAAACCTAGCAATCCTCCCCAACTCCTCAACTTCCTCGATAACAAGATCAAGCCGAGCCACGGTTTCCACTAACAAAGAAGCAAAAGCAGCAAACGGGAGGGTTTCCGAGAACTCAAGGCTAGTGATCGCGATCTTACTCAAAGTTGGCCTCAATACTTTTCTCTCGGCTTCTTTTGATGCCTCAAAAGCTCTTTTAGATTTCCACTCGTACAATGCAGATGAATCGGTTCTCACGCTCGGTAAGTGCGTATTTTCGGACTTTTGTTGTCTGGCTGCTAGGGCTGCAGCTAGCATGTTGGCGTTGTTGGCTAGCGCTTTAGGGCCTAGGAAAAGGCGTGGTTGGGATTTTAAGGCCTTATCTAGGTCGTGCAATGCTTCGTGCAGGTGATCAGAGATTAGTCCCGGGGAGCATTGTCGATGGTCCTTTATGTTTTCGGCTAGTTCATTTAGGGCTTTTGATACTTCTCCGGCAAGGCGAATGCATGGATCCTTGAATAAAGCTCGAATGGATCTCGGAGTCTAAAATAAATGGGAAAAAAGGAAGAAAAATAAATGGTTAGGAAATAATTTATCATCATTTTGTCACTTGATCTAATCAAGAATAAATAAGATAAATATAAACAAATTGTATTTCTTGAGTTGCTATTAAAAGGAACATGATCACATGAAGCCTACAAGATTGTGGGCCTTGAAACCTTCCATTATTATCATTTGAAGTGCTAAAGGAATCTTAATTCATTGCATTGCATTGCATCTAACAAGTTCAAGACTCGTCTCAAGTGTATACTTTGAACTTATCTCCGATCAGAAAATTTTTGGGGAACATGTTTCTCCATAAGTTATAAAAAATTCTGTTTTTAAATATATCGACTTGGTGTTTTAAAGCCTAAATTCACTGTTTTAATGCCTAAACTCGCTATTTTATTTTCTGGCTTAAATTCACTGTTTTAACGCCTAAACTCACTATTTTATTTTTTAGGTATTTTAAGGCCTAAACTCAATGTTTTAAGGTCTAAACTTGATATTTTTAAGGATGAAAGTGGGTTTTTTATAACATATGGAGAAACAAGTTTCCCTTAAAACTTACTCTATCTCGATAATTTGAGATTTTTTTTTGTCCGTTTGGGACATCCAATAAAATTGGATAGATACAGAGAAGATAATTTGAGTTTTTTCCTTTCGTAAATATTTCACATATTTTCAACCACTTAGAGAAAATAAACAATTTTTTAACTGTTGAAAACATTACTAAAATTGCTACAATTGACGTGATTTGAAAAGAAACCTAATAACGTCCAAATTCAAGCCAAAAAAATAAAAATAGAAAAATTAACTCTAAAAAAAAATCTCTTTGTGCAGTTAAATTATTGTTTAAAATGAATTTAAATTCTGTAAAATCAATTTTAAATTCAGCAGAAAATTAATTACCTGAATTTCAGTCTGCAAGCATCCATGAAGAGCGACGACAGTATACCCAAAATGACGAAGAACACCTCCCAATTTCACATATTGCTGCCCGGGAAATCGATAACAATGCCTCGAGTGCCTTGGCTCCCAACTTGCATGTAAGGCCTATATATTCGTCAAATTTAAATTAATTTCTCTAGTCTAAATAATTAAGCTTGCTGTATGAGTGTTGTGCGTTTTTTTATTTTTACAACAACAACAACAAAGCCTTAGTCTCAAAATAATTTGGGGTCGGCTAACATGAATCCTCATATGTCATCGTGTGAAAAGGTTGTAGGAAAAAAATAAATAAGTAAATAAAATAATAAAATAAAATAATTAAAAAATTTTAAGAATAAAATTATTACTTACCAAGGTCTCATCAATAGGTTTAGAGTCTAAAACTGCCTTGTAACCCACGTAAATTGGATCTTCTAATGAATCGTCATCCTTCTTCGCATCAGAATCTTCCTCACTGAAATATTGATCGACACAAACTATGGGGGGGGGGGGGGAAAGAAAAGTAATTAATTTATATACTATATTGTTATTATTCAAAACAATAATTAGCTAAAATGATTTTTTTTATTGCTTACGTTTGATTGATTTTGCTAATCCTTCAAGTTTGGAAACAGTTGAATGATGAAGATCTTCTCCGGACCAATTTGGGAAGACCAATAAGCTCATCAAAAGGCAGATACCGCAACCTATGGCTATGGTGTAGACCCGCTCGTGTGCTATTTTCAGTATATTATCAACGCGGTAACTTGAAACCGTGATCAAATTGAATGTCAAGAGGAATATCAAGACGCCGTAGTCATAGTTCTTCTTTATTTTTGGGAAGAATCTAATGTACGTTGCAATAGTTCCTGTAAAAATCATAAGAAACGGAAATAAGCGTAAGAAATGAAGGTTAGAACCGAAGCTAAAGCAAAGTACAAATGTCAAGAAATGTGTTACACTTTTGAAAGAAGGGTAAATTGGTTGATTACCAATGAAAAAAACTGCGGCTCCAATGAAAATAGCTTTATACATCCTGGCTTCTGAAGCAAGGAACTCAAATAAAAGTGCCAATGATCCGGCCAACAGTGTTCCAAATCCTCTATTCAATCCTTTGCATAGAGTTGCACCTATCATTACCACAAAACAAATGGAAAACAAAATTAGAAGCCACATGTAAATTATCATATTTATTAAACATAAATGATGTACAAAATTGTAAAAATGTGGTTTCAAATGTTGTAATGTACATTATTGTATGCATTAAAGTGTTGTGTTGTACAATAGCTTAAATCATAATCCATGTGAATTTTCTATTTTGTAGCATTAACCTAATAAATCATAAAGATATCAAAAAAAAATTGTGAAAAACAAATGTTACTAAACTATAGGTTTAGGTTAAGCTGGTTTTATGACTCTAAAACTTCTCAACTGTAATTAAATATGTTAGTTTGACTATCTAGTTGTATTAAGTCGTAAATGTTACAGATATTATCACAAATCGGGAATTAAAAATTTCAGTCTATCAGTTAAAACTCTCATATACATCAACTCATAAAACACACTCGTACACACAAGCACACAGTGGAGAAGATGATACATACCAGCAGTGAATTCGAGAACAACGACGACAGTCATGACAGCCCAAATAGCAGTCTCACCAACACTTTTGAACAATGGTTCCAAAAGGTACAAACAAGAAACCAATGTCAAGGAGAAGCCAACTTTGATTGCATGGGTCACCCTTCTCGGATCTTCCCGACCCACTTTCGAAACCGTTCTCCATGTCAACCTTGGCAAGCTCTTCATCTTCTCTCTCGCCACTTCGAATCGCTTGTTCCAAATCTCCATTTTATTAGGATAGTCTTCATCATAAGTAGACATTCCTATAGAACACATTATATATATCAAAAGATTCCTATAATTTGATAATTAACTAGAAAAAAATGTTTAAAAAATGTTATATAAACTATGTAATTTATATATGGGAAATGCTTGAGGGATTCTTTTAAAAAATGAATGAATAAAAATAGGATGTTATGCAAATTAAGCAAATTATAGAAAATATGAGCTTGTGTTTGAAGGAGGGAAATAAAAATATCAAAGGCTGGTGGCTTGAGTGGGTTTGACTTTTGAGCATAATATTCCACCACACCTCTCTATGGCTATGAGCCAAGCATTGCTTTGCTTTTTATATGTGGAGTTGAGGAGAAAGAGATAGAGAGGTTAATGGTTATGTTCCTTTTTCTCACATGGTTGTTCATTAAAGGTGAGTAGGGTTTAAAAGGGATATAGTACAAGACCAATGTCGGTCGAAATGTGTAACACAGTCGACTCTAATCTATATAACTAAATTAATTATTTATTAAGAGTTGGATTACCTTTGGCCCGTCCTCAACAAAGAACCATACGCTTATTAAAAACTAAATCTGAGTTATTGATACGATCAACTATAATGCAGTTTGATGAGCCCGGACCAGCTAGATCGAGCTCAGGTTTGGTCTGGCCCAAAGACTCAGTAGGACGTGGCATACTTTAGACCGCCAGAGTCAAGACCGCGGACAGATAGACCCTCAGGATCAAGACCGCGTTCCTCTCATACCATCCTAGTCAAGATCGAAGGAATCCGAATAGTCACCTGCCTGACCGCGGACATCTAGACCGCCAGAAGGGTGACCGCGGACATTGTGACCGCACCACTCGTGCTCGCATCGTTACAATTAACCACGCCCAAGATATTGACTGCAGTCTCATACCAGACTCTCGATTAAAGCCGAAGCTTACTGAGCAAGTTTACTTACTGGCTCTCACAGGCAAGTAGCCGGCTCACTCTCATCGCATTGAATGCGGCTCAGTCAAGCGCCTACTATCGCCATTAATGCGTCGCGCCAACTCTCCCAAATACACGGCTCCTGTCCCTTTCAGCGACATCCCCTCTGACAGTGAATCTTCCTTTACTTTACTGACAAAGCCAATCCGATGCGAACACGTGTACCTGGTCAAAGATCAAGATGCCCTCTAGGGCTGACCTCATAGCTTACCTCAACAAGCACCTCTCCATCACCTATAAATAGAAGACATTTGTCCCCTTGAACAAGGTAAGTGCAAAATTGACATTGTAAGCCATTGTCTAAACCCTAAACACACACATACACTCAAGACATTTCAAGTCTTATTCTCAAGTTATCATATTTCATTGATATCTTACTCTTACACCTGAGGGCCTGAGTTTGATTAACATCCGAGTTTGACCTTAACGGTGCTCATTGTTGTGTTGTGATTCAGGTGCCAATCCATTCAAATATATCATGCTAGATATCCTTCAACCGCTCTGACCCCAAAAGACTTGGCGTCATCAGTGGTTCCATTGTCGGGAAAAATCATAATTTTCTCGTAAACTTTTGTGTCAAAACACCCATCGTGTTCTAAACACTCGCTGTCAAAAAAGCCATTCTTTTTTCAACTTTTTTTCAAACAACATGTCTAAAACCCTTGCAAATGTCGGTTTTTTGACCTTAGAGGATGACCAAGCGTCTCCTTCGAATATAAATCCTGTGAGGCCAAGCACCTCAGCCTTTAACAGGTTGGGGGGCCGATCTCAAAGCATGAACAGCCGTTCCCCTGCTCAAAGAGATCTGAAAAGGCTTACGGATGAAGCCAGAAAAGAAAAGGCTCTCCAAATTGCTAACCCAAACCCCCCCACTTCTAAAACTCCTATCAAAACCCCCATCACTTCTCCAAACACTCCTATCACTCCAGAACTGATCCTCAAAAGAAACGAAGCTCTGGCCGAAAGGTCTAAGCTAGTAGCTGAGGCCATAGCCATTAATGATGCCTAGTTAGAGTTGGTAGAGTTGGAAGCAAACGGGGGAGTGCCCTTCAAAGAAGGTTCGCAAAAGTTCTCCCAACGAGTCCCCGCTTACTCGCTTGCTAGTCAAGCTAGGGGGCAAAACGGGCTGAATCGACCTTCAAACGCGACTAGGCAGATGTGGAGGAGGTTGTGGAAATTCATGATAGCGAAGAGAGAGGGGAGGAGGCTCAATCCAACCACCGTGCAAAATTCAAAGCCAAATCCATGGCTTATGCCAAGGGGAAGGCCGTGATTCCACGTGCTAAAAAATCCAAGACGGAATACAAGAGCCCCGAGTTTGTCAAATTTATGCAGCAAATGTGGGAGACCCACCAGCAAACTGCCCAGAAATGTGGTCGGACTATGGACGCATTTGCTGATAAAATTGCCCGGGCACCAATACAAAAAGGGAAACCCTCCAGATGGAAACGTATGATGGCTCAAAAAATGCCAAGAGCCATATGGGGCGGTTTGAAGGGCAGATGGCCCTATTCTCTTCGGATGAGGCGGTGATGTGCAAGGCCCTGGCCGCAACATTCACTGGCAAAGCATTATCTTGGATGCTGGCCCTTAAGCCCAAGTCCATCAGAACCTACAACCAGTTCAGGCACCTCTTCCTAAATGCATTTACTGGAGCAGGTGAGCCAGCCTGGCCTAAAACATACCTGGTCAGAGTCAAGCAGGCTGCAGCGAAGACCACGAAAAGCTATATCTCTCGGTTCAGAAAATTGAGCGAGCAGATTGTAGACCTGTCTGAGTGTGACATCAAGCTCTGCTTTGAAGGCGGTCTCTCCTCCAGTTTCTTAAAAATGAACTTTGCCTCCAACAGGCGTAAGAGCGTGGAGGAGATGTACGAGCGAGCATCTGCTATTGCCTCGACCGAAGAGCCTAATAAGACCGCTGCTCGAGGTCCAGTTAAAGAGAGGATCAGTCAAGTCCAGGAAACAGGCCAGAGATTTGCCCGCGAAAATAACCAAGGCAAAAACCGTAGCCGTGGGACGGACAAGCTTAGAAAGATAACAGAGGAAACCGTTTTTACTCCCCTCAATGATTCGCGAGTAGCCATCATTAAAACGATGGAACTTCCCGCTCCTCCACCTATGGGCAGAAAGCCAAATGAAAGGAGTAGGGCAAAATTCTGTGAATATCATAGTGACCATGGTCACAACACAGAAGATTGCTTTCAGCTGAAACGAATCATTCAGCAAAAAATCAATAACGGGGAGTTGACAAAATGGGTACAGGTCCATAACAATGCCAATAACAATAATAATACCCAGCGGGCACGAACACTACGTGGCCCCGAGAGGAAGGAGAGAGAAAATGAGGACGACGATGAGTTGACTGATTATGAGATCAATTTCATTGGAGAATAAGCTCCATCCAACAAACAGCTCTTCCTCCAGATCAGGACCTTGGAAAAAGTCTTCTTGATCCCTCCTATGGCTCCGGAAGAAGAGCAAAAAATTGGGTTTAAATTGAGTGAACTTGCCTCCACCCTTTTTTCATTCCACTCAGCCCCTCACCCTCCGTATGAGAATCAACCGAGCAAACATCGGCCGAGTTTTGATTGATACGGGTGCGGCCAGAGACATCCTCTACTACTATACTTTAGTAGGGATGAAAATGACCGAGGCCCACCTGACTCCTTACGCCGGTATGCTCGAGTGGTTCACAAATCACGCCGTGAGGGTGAAGGGGACGATGGAGTTTGAAGTGACAATTGGGGAAAACCCATGCAGAAGACAGTCAAAATCACTTTTATGGTGGTTGATCTTCCTTCTCAATACAATGTTATACTAGGCGTGACCGCACAGGCCACATTGGGGATAGTTGCTTCTGTCCCCCACCAAAGAATCAAGTTTAATACTCCGGGCGAAGTTGCTACGATAAAGAACCAGCCCGGGAGATTCCTCCGGATGGTGAAGGAAAAAGGAAGGCAAATAAAGGTCAGACTTCCTGCCCGCAGAAAAAGGGCAAGGACAAACAAACCAAGGGCAAAGCCAAAGAAATTTGATTACAATAGCAATAATTCAACTTTTTTTTTAGTAAAAATAGGTGATGGAGAAAAAAAATATTTTTCTTTTTTACTAATGAATAATTTAATCTATTATAAGAGTGACACTTTAAAATACTAGAGTAAGTCTGCTGAGAAACGCGTTTCTCCATAACTATGGAGAAACGTGTTTTTAATAGGCAGAAGCTTTGCATTTGATATCAAAAAAAAAACCCAAGGCCAAGACCAAAGCTTTTGGATATCCAGAAGCTTTGGGTTTGATATCCAGAAACTGTTAGGTGCATATCCAGAAATATGTGAAATTGATATCCAGAAACTGTTAGGTGCATATCCAGAAACTGTTAGGTGCATATCCAGAAACTGTTAGGTGCATATCCAGAAATGTGTTAGGGCATATCCAGAAATTGCTATTGAAGGTTTCTGGATATCCAGAAACCTTCAAATGTATATCCAGAAACCATCAAATGAATATCCAGAAACATTTTGAAGGTTTCTGGATATTCATTTGAAGGTTTCTGGATATCACTTTCTAAGGTTCTGAATATCCAGTTCACTGTCGCGCGACAAGTCTGGACTCGTTTCTCCATAACTTATGGAGAAACGCGTTTCTCCCTAGATTTTGGCAAAATACTAGAACTTGCATTTGGTGAATTTTTGAACCCCTCAACTCTCGTAATGAAAAGGATATTGACTGCCGATAGAGAAAAGCTATTTGGCGGGAGAAAATATTATTAGGGCACATATAAATCTAGATCTATAATATAGGGTAGTTCTAAAATTGCAGAGTTCTTGCAACTCGATTATCATTGGTTCCCAGTCACCTTATTGTGAGTCAACTAATTTGATTTATATATTTTCTTGGTTTGTTATTTCCTATGTTTCTTAAAAAGGGTCGTCTTTCATCTATCTCGAAAATTAAACCATTGTTGCAAAACTTTGAAAATAATAATGTAAACAATTAAAATTGCCTCTCAAAAAATAAATGATTAATTTTACACAATTTTAATAAGCCATAAATAAGTTGGGAATTAGGCTTATCTAGTATTCATCATAATGCAATTATGGTATAAGTGTAAATTAGAACTTATATTTTGAGAGTTGGTATTATAAAAAATGCGTTTTTTTTTCTAATCTTAAGGAAAAATCATTTTTACACTGGCACTTAATAATACATGCACTGACACTTTTCATACTGACACTTTATTATACTAACAATGGCACTTTGTTACACATGCACTGGCACTTTTTATCACGGCACTTAATATACATGCACTGACACTCTTCACACTACTCTTCACACTGGCACTCTTTTACACTGACACTGACACTTTGTTACATATGCACTGACATTTTTTTTACACTGGGAGCGATCGCGCCCATCCTTGGGGCAATCGAGTGGTGCCGTTCTGTGGAGATGGGGCGATCACACCCTCAAGAGGGCGATCGCACCCTAGGGCATCTTGCGGCACTCTCACAGTGACACTCTTTTACACATGTACTGAGCACTTTATTACACATGCACTGGCACTTTGTTACACATGTGCGACACTTTTTACACCGGCACCAGCGGAAGAAACAAAACACGTTTTTTCTAAAGCAGGAAAAACGCGTTTTTTGTAAGATTTTTGCTATTTTTGATTAGTAATTTAATAAAAATTTTAAAAATTAAATTTTCTTTTAAAACAATTTCTTAAAAAAATAATACTAGACATTCATCTAAGGTTAGAGGGAGTAAAAAATATCAAAGAAATTTAGTTCTAATGATATTAAATATTAGTTTTCATAAGTGGATTTAGAGAGTTTGAATTTGTTAAATACACATGTGATATCCTATTTATATATAATTGATGAGTCTTACATTATATCTATCATTAATAAAATAAAGTAACCAAATTTTTTTCTTTAAAAAATAGATGGAATAGAGAAACGGCAATGAGAACATAATTAAATATAATAAAATTTTGGATTAGGATTCAGCGCGGCCCACACTCATTTTCGCTTGCTTAATGGCTTCGATCTCTCGACGATTAATATTCAAAGAGATATTTTAAGGATATTTTAGACATTCGATTAAACTTGTTGTCTATCTCTGTCTCTTATTCTTCAACTTGTGCGCGTATTTTAGTATTGATGCGGCCGACTACTGTGAGAAAAAATGCGTAAAAACTTTTTGGGTGACTTATTCCCTCTCGTCCCAAATTAAGGTTACTTACCTATGGCTTTTTTAAGTCTGTCCCCAATTTAATGTCATTAGTTGCTTTATTACCGGTAATAGATAATGAGACTCAATTGTTATTCTCAAATAAAAACTCTCTATCCACTTTGAAAGCGTGAGTTTTTGGAAACAAAAGTTGTTTCTTTATTTTTGAATTGCATCAAAATTGGTAAGTTGATTTTGAGACTTTCATGAAAGATTTATTGTGTCCTACTTTGACAAGAGCTTTGTTAATATAGTAAATATCTTTTATTTATGTACATAGTTGTTAAATTAGGACTAATCTACTAACAATCTTTTTTTATGTGAGTGTGCTTTATGTTCTTTTGTAGGAATTGGAAAACTCACATAAGAGGAAAGCATTGGATTCGCGAAAATCTTCTCCAAGGTGCCTATAAATACAAGGGGTCAGCACAAGAGAAGATACGGCTTTGTAGAGAGAAAAATACTTCTGTTCTTCACGTTTTCATATTTTAACTTTAGTTTGTGAGTGAAGGTTGTGACATACATTCGAACTCACATCTAGGTTTTTGTCAAATTCTTTGTTTTACTTCTGATTGGAATAGAGTCTACTTGGAAAAGAGAGTCTGTTCTTATCATAGAAGGTGATTAGAACTTATTTAGTATTTTCGTCTTTTAGTTTTCACTTATTCGTATTTTTGTAAGCAACGAAAGTTTTAATAGTGAAAAGTTTTTGGGCATAAGCCTAGTTTCTTTGGTTGCAAAACCGGTGAGCGTATATAACTCTTGTGTTATTATTTTATTCTCGTGCATTATTTGTGGATGTGTGGACGGTTGTGAGACACATCTGTACTCATATCCGTGATCTATTGAGTTGTTTGAAGCTTCCTAGCTACACGAAACTTTCAATTGGTATCAGAGCCAACTCTCGAAATATTACTGAGTGTTGATCCAAAAAGTGTAGTCATAATGGAATGCCAAAATCATCAAAACAGGCCTCCTGTCTTGGATGGCACAAATTATTCTCTTTGGAAGTCTAAGATGCGTAATTACATCAAAGGTATTGATGAAAGGGCTTGGATGTGATCCTTGTTGCATGGCAACCTCCTACTATGGAGGAAGAAGCACTGCGTGTTGGTGAGTGTGCTTTTTGAAAAACTACGAGGAAAGATGGACTCTTGATGAAATTCATCTTTGCTAACTTTAATTCTAGGGCCATGAGTACTATTTCCTGACCATGTTTACGGAATATGTACAACTCATCACTAATGAAAGTGTTGCTAAAGCTGCTTGGGATATCTTGCAAATGCAATGTGAGGGGATTCCAAGTGTAAAGGCTACTAGGCTTAGAATTTTAATGGATAGGTTTGAAATACTTCGAATGGTAGAGACTGAGGACATAGTTTCATATGTTGCAAAAATTCATGAAATTTCAAATGAGTGTACAAGTCTGGGAGAATCAATCTTTAATGCAAGACTTGTGAGTAAGATTTTAAGGACCTTACCTGAAAGGTTCAACATAAAAGTGGCTGTGATAGAGGAAACAAATGACACCAACACAGTAGGTTTAGATAAAATTGTGGGAATTTTGACGGTGTTTGAGCTAAACCTTGAAGCTCATAAAAAGAACAAATCCATAAGTCTTGCTCTTAAAAGTGCTTCTGCTGTTCCAAAAGAACTTGTGGAACTGTCCTCTGAAATTGACAAATCAAATCTTGAGGAAGAGGATGTGGCCTTTATCTCTAAAAAAATCAGTTCTATATTGAAAAACAAGAGAATGAGTAAATTCCCCAATAGACCTACTCCCAGTGCTGCTGAAAAACCAAAACCTAGCACTGAGAATGGATTTAAGAAGACAAGCTTTGACAATAAAAAATCCTCTGAGTCTGTTCAATGTAGGGCATGTCGTGGCTGTGGTCACTATGCCAATAAATGTGCTAACACACTTAAAAAGAAGGGAATGAGCTTTACTGCTACCCTTAGTGATAGTGAGGATGAAGATGAAATGGCTAACATGCCTATAATCAACTACCATTACGTGTTTAAAGCTTTTATGAGAGATAGAAGAAGGAGTTCTGAAGGAAGCTGTGGATGTGACCCCGGATGTGAATAGCGCATCCGTTGGTACATCTGAGCACGATGTTAAAGCTTGTTTCTCTGTAAAAGGAGATTACGAAGATGAGGATAGGGACATTCCCTATAAGGAACTTTTTGCAACCTACAAGGAGTTGCATACGCGATTGGATAAAGAGGATGGACAAGATTGAGGTACTTGCAAAGGTAAATAAATCTCTTTACGATAAATTACAAGCTGCTTTGCATGAAGATGAAAAAGAAAGCCGTACTTTCAAAAAGAGAATGATGTTCAAAAAAAGATACCATTTGCCAAACTTGAAGTCCTTGAGACTAAGAGATAAGTTGAAGCAGAAAAATTCAAAAATGAATGTGAAAAATTTGAAAGTACTTTTATCAATGTTGAACAAAAGTAAAATGAAACTTGATGAAGCTATTTCCAATGCGGTCAATTAAATAAAATTGGTCGATGGGCTTTGAAACAAGGAAATTTTGTAAAGGAGGGGATGTAGAGGCTTCTACTTCAAGAATTGCTGGAAAAATAAAGTTTTAAAAGAAAAAACATTTTTGAGCGAGAGAATAGACAAAGGAAAAGGCACTACATCTGTCATTATTGCTTTGCTCACTGATCCACATTAGGCCCTTTTATTTACAAGCTAAAGGCTGATAAGAAATGGGTTATACCAATCGGCCTCGGATGTTCGAGAAGATGTATGCATATCCTAACACACATCATGGTAATCTGAGACCTCTGTACCCATAAAAAGAAAACTTTGAAAAATAGTGAATTGGATGGCCAAACCCAAAGTACTACCTACAATATTGTTTACTCTTTCCCTAAAGAGTAGTGTGTACTGATTCTTGAAGTATTTTGATGAGTGGAGTGCCTCTAGGCACATAGGCTGGGAACCAACGTTGTTCTAATCCCGACTATGTGAGTTAATATCGAGGGGAAGGTGAACTTTGGTGGTGGTGCTCAAGACAAAATTGTTGGAAAAGAAACCCTAGATGTTAAGGGGCTCCCAAAATTGCACAATGTGTACCATGTGGAAGGCTTGAAAGCCAACCTGATAAGCATCAGTCAACTATGTGATGATGACCTTTATGTGAAGTTTGATAAACATTTATGTGAAGTGTTTGATAAGGACAATAAGTGTGTGTTTACTGGTCCTAGATCTGTTGACAATTGTTATCAATTTGGTGACAATCTTTCTTGCATAAGCTCAAAAGCTAATGATGTCAATCTGTGGCACCAAAAATTAGGGCATACTAGCTGCAGAACTCTAGAAGAACTTCAAAAATTTGAAGCTGTTAAAGACCTCCCTAAGTTGAACTTCAAGAATCCTGATGTCTGTGGTTCATAACAAAAGGGAAAACAAACAAAAGCCTCACATAAGAAGGTCA